>JAULBS010140168.1:0-12853 GCA_032355785.1 Symmetromphalus regularis | reverse complement strand
TATCACAGCTTTTTATAAACCAGTTGTGGATCACTGGTCGGTTCAAATGGCATGCATCTACTTATTGAGCCTTGCAGAGCACTCATTCTGAGTTGGAACCAATATTGAGATTTAAAATACCATGCCTCGACTGAGATTTGACCCCCAGTACCTACAAACCATAAGTCCAACAGCCAGTCAGTTCAGTTAAGTTCATATTTGATAATATAAGAATAACCGCAAATTATGATTTTTATGATCATTCAAAAATACCCTAGTTCAGCTTTGTAAGGAAAACATTTTAATAATAAAATTCCTTGGAACCATTCCAATCTAGGTACATTTTATAATCAGTTGTTATATCCAAGGTTTATAGTTTATTCTTTGAAGGAAATTTTAAAATGTTTTTTTTTTTTTTTTTATATAAGGAATTTGACTAACCTCCACATTAACGTTTGATAGACTGACTCCCGTAGGTGGAAGACGTGGTTACTGACAGCTAGGTTGTGCTCAAGACGGAATGGAGGCAACACCACGCCATCCCGCACTGGAAACGTCAACCGCAACTCATCATTCTCTGAAACAAACAAGTTACAATCCCATGTGAACATCAGAAAATCTAAACAAAATATACTTGTCGGCACAAAATACTGAAAATTTATAACCTTCTTTCATCATTTTTGTATGTGTTTGTTCAAATTAACAGTTTTTTACCTATTTATACAAAGTACAGTTTTATTTACTTGATGTATACTTACTCAATAACTTGTAATTAAATTATTAAAACTCAAATTGAACATTTGAAGTTTAAATAATTTCTAAAAACACAATAAATGTTGGCAATCAATAATAATATCTTTCACTATAATACATTGTATGTTGCTATGGTTTCAAAGTAATTATCACATATAGCTAACATGTTGTACTAAGAGAATTGTTTTACAGAAATAGAGAAAAATAGCAGTTATTTATTGACAAACAAACACTGACATTCATTTAAAATGTAATTTATTGCAACATAAAATAGATAGGTTATAATGTACAGTACTAAATGTTTTATTGTTATATCTATTTAAAATGAAGTTAATTTTCTTTATACATTGTCAGATAAAATGTCACGTCTATAATCATAAAACAATTACACAGTAATATCTATTTAAAATGAAGTTAATTTTGGCAACATAAAATAAAATAGCAAGCATATAATTTATATATTTTCTTAATGAGTGTAATGCATAACGTACAGTAAAAGGCTAAGAAAAGACCATTACCTTTTTTGATAGGTAGCTGTGGTTTGAAGTCTCCAAAATTTGGTTTGACATCTGCTGATGAATAGCCTGGAGGAACAGCCCCGGGGGTCATGGGAGGGGTGGGGTTGCCAGGGATCGGAGAATAGGCTGGCTGCTGAAAGGAAAATAATTCATGGATGAGTCACATGACATTAAAGTAAAGTTTTTTTTATTTAATGACGTGTCTAGAGCAGATTGATTTTAATCTTATCATTGACTATTGGACGCCAATCATATGATCATTGTACATATTTATTTAGAGGAAACCTGCTGTCACACACAGTATCAGATAGGAGTCTTTTATATCAACTTTCCTACAGACAGGACAGCACATACCACAGCCTTTGATGAATCAGTTGTGGACCACTGGCTGGAATGGAAAATAGCACAAACTGCAAATGGGTCTACTGAAAAGGATCGATGTGATGACAGTCTACTTCAGGAGCAGACACGCTACCGCTTTAGCTATACCCCACTCCCTGACATGAGATTAAAATTTAACTGTTAATTTCTAAATATTACAGTTGAACAAGACTAAACAAAACAATATACACCAGGTGTTTCAGGAAAGTGAAGGAATAAAACAATAGTGATAATAACATAGTGATTAATGACAATCGTTGCTTCAGAAACAAAAGGGTGAAAGTCTGGGTTTGGCACTTTCTGATGTCAATAAGTGAGCTGCATCTGGTGCATAAAGGGTATATGTAGGTTTCTGAAGCTATCCCACCTTTATGGCTCTCTTCATTAGCAACAAGCACACTTTGGCTCTTTTCTCTATTTTCTGCTAACCCAATTACACCCTTCTGGTTCTGAAGCAGTGAAATATTTCATTTTGTTTTTTGAATTAACTTATTAAAAACCTAACAGTTATTAACTTATTAAAAACCTAACAGTTATTAACTTATTAAAAACCTAACAGTTATTGTACAAAAGAATAAATATTTTACAAAACTGATTCCTAGACATTAAATTTTTTCTCTAAATAATCACTCTTTTAAAACCGTCTGCTGACACTGGGTTATTTTTCAAATCAGCAAATATTTATAAACATCATTCCTAGACTTGGAAATAGTTCACAAATAATTGCGATATTTTGAAGATTTGCCAGTGTGTAGAAGGAAAGTGTTGATACAGAGTGCAATAAGACAAGAGCTGGAGAAACACGAGCACAACAAGTTATTTCTCTGGCAAACAAACCATGGGTCAAACTAGTGCACGTTTGTTTGCAAGATTCACTTTGTTGTTTTACTTCCTGCACGGACGCGTCGCCTCATTCTAATCCACACAACACAGTTTCAGCATTTTCTAAATTGTTTCACAAACACAGATGAGATGTACAATATTTTCAAATGACCTCTAACCACAAAGGGATGTTTTAAGGACATGTAAAGATGTAGGCTTGGATAACAATAGAGCTCAGAAATAAAAAATAATTAAAATTACAGTTTTTGTTGTTTTCAAAAGAAACAAAACCATTATAATTATCATTATGGTCAAACATAAGATTTTGAAGTCCTTCTTATGAATTATTTGTATTATGCGGTAATTCTCTCCTATCAGTTTATTTGTTTTGGTTTAACGACACCACTAGAGCACATTGAGTTTTTAATCACTGGCTATTGGATGCCAAACATTTGTTAATTATGACACAGTCAGTGAGCCAGCCTCTAACAGGTTTTGAACCACTGTCTTCAGTGAGAGTCCGGTGCCCTACCACTGGACCACTGAGGCTGACAGTAAAAAATAAATATGTGTTAAAGATACCAGTATACTCTTTAAACAGATGTCAAACAATCTGCTACAATCTACAGAAAAAAACCACAACATAGGCTACTCTTTTTAATTTGCAGGAAGAGGTCTTTTATAGCAAATGTCTAACAGAAAGGAAAGCAATTTACATACTATAAGGAAAGCAATTTACATACTATACGGACAGCAATTTACATACTATAAATCATGAAATTAATGGGGTAAACAGACTAGTAAAGTATATTTTACTGTACTCATCTGACCAGGAAATTGTTTAAAGTCTAGATATGGACTAGTAAGGTGTAAAGTATATCTTACTGCAGTCATCTGACCGGAAAACTGGTTAAAGCCTAGGATAGATGGACTAGTAAAGTGTATCTTACTGCATTAACTTGACAAGGAAACTGGTTAAAGCCTCGGATAGATGGACTAGTGAAGGGTAAAGTATATGGACTAGTAAAGTATATGGACTAGTAAAGTATATGGACTAGTAAAGTAGATGGACTAGTATAGTAGATGGACTAGTAAAGTATATGGACTAGTAAAGTAGATGGACTAGTAAAGTGTAATGTATATGGACTAGTAAAGTATATGGACTAGTAAAATGGATGGACTAGTAAAGTAGATGGACTAGTAAAGTGTAAAGTATATGGACTAGTAAAGTATATGGACTAGTAAAGTGTAAAGTATATGGACTAGTAAAGTATATGGACTAGTAAAGTGGATGGACTAGTAAAGTAGATGGACTAGTAAAGTGTAAAGTATATGGACTAGTAAAGTGTAAAGTATATGGACTAGTAAAGTGTGAAGTATATGGACTAATAAAGTGTAAAGTATATCTTACTGCATTCACCTGACCAGGAAACTGGTTAAAGCCTGGGGGAGCTTGACCAGGAGGTCTGTTGGGTGGGTACTGGTTCTGTGTCATGTAGGGGTTGTGATTCGTAGGGTAGGGGCCATGTCCATTAGGTCTCATGCCCTGTGGCGGGCCGTACGTTGGTGAGGGCAAGGGTTGCTGTGTCGGGGGGAAATGTGGCTTGCCAGGAAACTGTTGGTGACCATATGGACTCTGTGGACCAGGAACAAACTGAAAGAAATTAAAATAACTGAAATTAAAACATACACAAATATTAAAATGTCTGGTGTATATTATTATACAACACAAAACTGGAGGTATGCCAACTTTTCCACTTCGTATGAAATACACTTTGATATATTTAAACCAAAATAACCAGAAGCACACTCAGTATGTCAAAATAGATATAAGCAATAAATAAAAATAAATTAAGTTTTAATATTATAAAAATCTCAGTATACATAACACTGTCTGGTAGCTAGTGTAAATCAATTTAACATACACTCAACAAAATTAAAAATGTGTATCTAGAATTTCTAATAATTTTTACTAGAATTATATTATCTAATTAAATTAAGATCACAGTGAAATCAGACATGATACATTATGATACATGCAATAATGGGTTTTTCATTCATTTAAGAAAAATTGTCCATAATATTGCAAAACAGTATGTACTGTCCCTTAATTAATTCTGTTGAGTATACCTTGTTTTTGTTTTGTTTGAATTGTTTTTATTAGGATTGTCTGAAAGTTCAATCCTACTCAGACGCGGATGCAGGATTTCCGAATAGGGGGTCCAAATGTGATGAGTGAATAGGTCTGGGGGAAAAAACAATTAATTTTCATGTCATTCCACTCGAGGAAATGGTAAAAAAATATATGTACAAGAAAAAAGGTGGGACCCAGACCCTCTATAGCCCCCCTCAACCCCTGAATTTGCAAGTGCTACTTACATCAACTTGCGTTCCGTTTGGATAATGAACGGGCTGACCTCGTTTGGCCTGCAGGAACTGATGGGGGTTGGGGTATGGTGCTGCCCGTCGTGGGTTGTACATGTTCATGTTTGGCATATTAACTTTGGATGGCATGGGACCTGGGCCAGGACTTGGTCCCTGTCCCATTGGCATGTGTGGTCCGGGGGGTCGCTGCTGCATGCCAGGCGGGTACTGGTTGTTGTACGGCTGGTGGCCAGGTTGCATCTGAAAAATAAATTTCAACATGAGTAAATGCAAAATAGGTCATTATGGTCTATACCATTTAAAGATTCAATTCAATTCTTTATTTCTTGGTTAGGGTTGTCCACCCTGTAACAATGACAGTGGTACAGCAGTGTGCATACATATCAGGCATCCAAAATACAAAATTCTTTAGAAACATATACACAACAATACTAACAATCACAAAAATCCTCTCAATCTTTAAGAGCTTCACAGATAAATTTACTAAAATTCTATTTATGTTTATGAACTTTTGTATTTAAGAAAATTATTGTTTTAAATCTACTCGGGTTATACCCACATTTTGGGTATATTTATACCATTTTGAAGGAAAAATGAAATGAGCATCTCAAATAAAATGTTTTTTAAATCTGTTTTAAAATATGGCAAACATGGTTAAAAACTAATTTATTATGTGGTTATTCGCTCAAATGTGTAACGTCAGTTACACATGACAGCAAGGCAGTGTGATTGAAAACTTCTGTAATATAAAACTGTTAAATTGAAAGGAAGAAACTTGCTATTTAACAATCTCACTCTTTTGATAATCTACACAAGGATCTATTCTATTTACTACTTAAGTTACACTAACATAACATGTCAAGATAAACCAGCTGTAAAATAAAAAAGTAATATTTTTTTTAATAAAAAATGAAAATACAGGCAACTTTTTAAACCATACTAACCTAACCCATGACACTCCTACATATACAAGTATCACACTTGATTCTTAACTGTATCACCTTGACTACAAACTATGTACTAATTAGTTTACATCACTAGGCAACAAGTAACCTTGAGATCGATTTTAACCACATAAAATATATTATATAGTATGTAATAATAAAAACGTTTTCTGTTAGTACAAGTTCATACAATGAGGATATAAACAAAAGAAGCACTATTAGAAAAATTCTAAACAAAATGAAGTTGGAATTTTTTTCTTACCGTCTTTCAGTTTTAGATACTGAAGAAAAACAATTATTGAAATGAACGAAAAGATTACTGTTGGGCAATCCGTCAGTTATCGTCAGTTGCCTAGAAACACAACTGCTTTTGTTTAGGCCATTCACTTTGTTTTTACATCATTTAGCATTATGTGGGTAGCTCATGTTCATACTAGAGTTAACCATTTGACTGACCTGCATATATAGGTAGTTGTTCATACTTGAGATAACCATTTCACTACCTGCATATGTGGGTAGTTGTTGTTCATACTAAACAATTTGACTGACCTGCATATGTGGGTAGCTCATGTTCATACTAGAGTTAACCATTTGACTGACCTGCATATGTAGGTAGTTGTTGTTCATACTAGAGTTAACAATTTGACTGGCCTACATATGTAGGTAGTTGTTCAAGATCAAGCTAACCATTTGACTGACATGCATATATGGGTAGCTCATGTTCATACTAGAGTTAACAATTTGACTGGCCTGCATATGTAGGTAGTTGTTCAAGATCAAGCTAACCATTTGACTGACATTCATATATGGGTAGCTCATGTTCATACTAGAGTTAACAATTTGACTGGCCTGCATATGTAGGTGGTTGTTCAAGATCAAGCTAATCATTTGACTGACATGCATATATGGGTAGCTCATGTTCATACTAGAGTTAACCATTTGACTGACCTGCATATGTGGGGAGTTTATGTTCATACTAGAGTTAACAGTTTGATTGACCTGCACATGTGGGTAGCTCATGTTCATACTAGAGTTAACAATTTGACTGACATGCATATGTAGGTAGTTGTTCATACTAGAGTTAACAATTTCACTGACCTACATATGTGGGTAGCTCATGTTCATACTAGAGTTAACAATTTGACTGACCTGCATGTGTGGGTAGTTGTTCATACTAGAGTTAACAATTTGACTGACCTGCATATGTGGGTAGTTGTTCATACTAGAGTTAACAATTTGACTGACCTGCATATGTGGGTAGTTGTTCTCGATCAAGCTTACCATTTGACTAACCTGCATATGTGGGTAGTTGTTGTTCATGCTCATATTCATCTGCATGTTCATTTGCTGCTGTTGATTCTGCTGTTCTTGCAGTGCCACCATGCTCGCTGTTGCAGTAGCTGTAGCTGTGGCAGTAGCTGCTGCTGCCACAAAGGCTGCTGCCGACAGAGCTGCTGGTGGGGCGGAATATTCACCAGCCACAGTGCCAGGGGTGTTTGAGCCGGGAGTATTGGGGGTTGGAGGGTATCCACTGAAGTTATCACTGAAAGAAATCAACATCATCATGTCACATTTGAAGACAATAGTAATTCAGTGTGTAGATTCATATTAAAGCGAAAATAATGGCAACATAGGATTCCAAATCCTAAAAATCCTCAATACTATTTCATGTAGCCAATAGGTTACTTATCTGATTTTCTCTAAATTAATATGTACCATCTTTACATGACGTTTCATTATTCCTAACAGACTTCCAACTTTTCATCATGTTTAAAAGTTACTAACATACCTCCAACTTTTCTTTCATCATGTTTCAATATTACTAATAGAACTCCATCTTTTCATCATGTTTCAATGTTACTAATAGACCTCCATCTTTTCATCCTGTTTCAATGTTACTAAAAGACCTCCAACTTTTCATCATGTTTCAATGTTATCAATAGATCTCCAACTTTTCATCCTGTTTCAATGTTACTAAAAGATCTCCATCTTTTCATCATGTTTCAATGTTACTAAAAGATCTCCATCTTTTCATCATGTTTCAATGTTACTAAAAGACCTCCCAACTTTTCATCATGTTTCAATTTTACTAAAATATCTCCATCTTTTCATCATGTTTCAATGTTACTAAAAGACCTCCCATCTTTTCATCATGTTTCAATGTTATCAACAGATCTCCAACTTTTCATCATGTTTCAATGTTACTAACAGAACTCCAACTTTACTAATAGATCTCCAACTTTTCATCAAGTTTCAATGTTGCTAACAGAACTCCAACTTTACTAACAGATCTCCAACTTTTCATGTTTCAATGTTATCAATAGATCTCCAACTTTTCATCATGTTTCAATGTTACTAATAAACCTCCAACGTTTACTAACAGATCTCCAACTTTTCATGTTTCAATGTTATCAATAAACCTCCCAACTTTTCATCATGTTTCAGTGTTACTAATAAACCTCCAACATTTACTAATAGACCTCCAACTTTTCATCATTACATTTTAATGGTACTAACAGAGCTCCAACATTTCATTATTAAATTTGAATGTGACAGATCACCTATAAGTCCATACTTAGTTCTGATATCTCTAATATCTGATTATCTCCTCACTAAATTATGTTAGACTGTAGCTAATACCAAACTAGTCTTGGAATCACTAAATACTCATATACTATGGCTAACATCTGACTAATCTTGGAATCACTAAATATTCAGAGACTATCGCTAATACCAAACTAATCTTGGTATCACTAAATACTCATATATTGTGGCTAATACCATACTAATCTTGGAATCACTAAATACTCATATACTATGGCTAATACCTGACTAATTTTGGAATCACTAAATACTCATATATTGTGGTTAATACCAGACTAATCCTGGAATCACTAAATACTCATATACTATGGATAATACCTGACTAATCCTGGAATCACTAAATACTCATATACTATGGATAATACCTGACTAACCTTGGAATCACTAAATACTCATATACTGTGGCTAATACCTGACTAATCTTGGAATCACTAAATACTCATAAACTATGACTGATACCAGACTAATCTTGGAATCACTAAATACTCATATACTGTGGCTAATACAAGACTAATCTTGGAATCACTAAATACTCATATACTGTGGCTAATACCAGACTATCTTGGAATCACTACATACTCATATACTGTGGCTAATACCAGACTAATCTTGGAATCACTAAATACTCATATACTGTGGCTAATACCTAACTATCTTGGAATCACTAAATACTCATATACTGTGGCTAATACCCGACTAATCTTGGAATCACTACATACTCATGTACTGTGGCTAATACCTGACTAATCTTGGAATCACTAAATACTCATATACTGTGGCTAATACCTGACTATCTTTGAATCACTAAATACTCATATACTGTGGCTAATACCTGACTATATTGGAATCACTAAATACTCATATACTATGGCTAATATTTCAATATCTTTACCTCAATAAACCATATGGTTGTTAATATTTCATAACTTACAGTAGGCAACATTGTAAATGTTTTGTTGATTATTATTACATGAATATCCAGTATCAGAGAATTATTGTGATATAAATAAAATACAAACTTATAACACTGCTGGTTCGTTACTGTCTAAAATCAGATCCCTCTGGAAATTGTCATAACTTAGCAATTCGTCGTCACTCTGAAGATGGGGTGAATATTCAAAATTTTATAAATTGACATTAAATAATTTTTCATGTTAACAGAGTCGTAGATTCTGATTCTGAAAATAACAACTTTATCTTTCGCTCCTTTAATTAGTTAATTAATTACTTAGTTTTAGACAACAAGGTAAATCAAAGAGACGTCAAATTTTTAAAATGTTATGACGTAATTTGGCAAAATTGCATATTTACCCCTTTGACATACAGACGACATATTGTGAAACTGTTTTCTCAATTTGACATCACACAGATTTAGAGAGTTTTATGAAAACACTTTTCAATTAGATTTAACAAATATAAACTGTCAATATTAAATGCTTTAATTATGTTCACCTTGGTCGGCCATCCCTTCTATATTGCTGAGGCATCATCTGGCCAGGGTAGGGGGCTCCTTTATTCATCCCCGCGGGGGCAGGAAAACCTTGAGTCGGTTGGCTGAAATGTGTTCCTGACATTGTTGTATTTGTAAAACCTGGACCCGGGGTGTTGTGCGTGAAGGGTGCGGTTTGCGTGGTCGGTGTCACTCCCCAGACAGTTGTGACGACAGAAAGTCCGGGCTGTCCAGTATTTGGTCCACCCCATCCTGCATTCGGGTCACCACTGAAAAAAAAAAAAAAATTATACATAAATTATTAATTACAGTTAACCAAAATTACCTAGCCCGATTAGAATTTTGAGATTTTAACATTGTAATCATTTGAGATTTTCACATTGTAATTAAACAATGGATTACTATGACAACCACATGTAACATAATAACAATTCATACATTTTAACATTGTTACCATTATATTACAACTACAGTATAACAATATTTAACATTGTAATATTTGGAAAAAAGTTGTTTCCTATGGTAACAATTACTATTTAAAGATTTTAACACTGCAGTATTTGCAAATAATAAATTCCTGTAATGAAAAACAGTATAGATTTTCACCAAGCCCAGATTTGAACATTGTAGTAACAGCTCTGTGATGTCAATCTGTGATCAAACACACAGTGTATCTATTACAACAATCAGTGTTTACTGGCTGCAGTTAACAGTTTTAACATTGTACTAAACACCACACACACAGCTGTTGTCAACCAAATGCGGTATGCCACAGTGATCGGTACACTACCGTGATCGTATCGGTCATATTACTTTCCACCAATCAATAAATTAGTGTGCCATCATGGCTGTATGTACAAGAAATAACAAACGAGTTGTACATTTATGCACTCCTGTCATACAGATGCTGACTGGGGAATGCTAACTGACGACTAAGTGTTTAATAATTAATTTATTAACATGCTAGTTACATTAATACCATAGAGATGGTGTCAACAGAGACTTGATCATGCCTCAGATTCACAGATATCATGGTAAATAACATCAAAGCCTGTAGATCTTGCTCACCTGCACAGGTGTGCCCAGGTGAATTGTTGCTGACATTATTAATGCTATATTGATAAACTATATCTGTAAATACCAACTTCAAACGATATATTTCATATGAAACATCTAAAAAAATCACACACTGAGAAAACTAACATTGAACTAGGTACAAAAAAAAGAACATCAGAATCTATATCCTCTAGATATTTTACATTGTATTATTACACAATAGAATATTTACAACATTCTTTCTCTCAACTAGCAGTACACCATTAGTACGTGCACTTTAATTATCTGATTGTAAGTATATTAATGTATTACGACATGGATAGAATATCAATCACTGTAAATATCACACATATACTGATATATATATATATATATATATATATACAAGGTTTCACATGACGCAGGAATCCTCCTAAATCAAATATCTGCACATCAATTGTTATTATTATTTTTAAATACACAAAAACCTATTATTTATAAGAAGAAAAAACAATGGTATTAGTATTATAAAGATAAAATCGTGGATAATGTATATACATGTATTAGTATTATAAAGATAGAATGGTGTATAATGTATATACATGTATTAGTATTATAAAGATAGAATAGTGGATAATGTATATACATGTATTAGTATTATAAAGATAGAATAGTGGATAATGGATATACATGTATTAGTATTATAAAGATAGAATAGTGGATAATGTATAATGCATGTAATATTATATAAACAAGACAGTTATTCAGTTAATTATGTGATTGAAATAATATGCTTGACTCCCATTTTTGAATGCTTCACTCCCGAAAGAAAACCCTGTGAGTCATGACAACTCCCATTTTCCAGATGCTAGATGGAACCCTGCTGTATTCTATGTATGCACAGGACTCTGCACAAAGCATATATCTATATTAGTTCCCGACAGATGGTTTTTAATTTGGGTCTTATTTATTTAAATCAATGTACTCTAGAGGCATCGTTAAATAAAACAAACTTTACTTTTTATTTATTTTTAAAAATTAAATTTATTTAACGACTCACACCCTCCCCAGCACAAAAGAGAACATCTATTGGAGAAAAGGTTTTTGAATGTAGGTCTTAAAAAATTTCAATGAGGCAGGTGTGTTTTTTATTATTGTTTGCTCCCCACCCAGGCTAATGGAAATAGTATTGTGCAAGTCAAAACATTACCTGAAGTAAACCTGCTTGGCAACCCAAATTTCATGCATATAATATTAATATGTTGGAATGTCCCAAAGGAAAAAGTTTGATTTTAGCATTTTGATACCCGAATTTTAACATTTAAAATTCATAATATGCAGAAATGTGTTACGTCACAAAATTGAAACCTCTGTTTATTTGTAACATACAGGTGTAAATTCTGTTTGAAAATGTATTTTTTTCCATTTAGCGGATGCCTATAAACGTCTCTTATCATACCTACACCTTTAAGGTTTGTGAAATGAGTTACTAGTAACATTTAAAATTCATAATATGCAGAAATGTGTTACGTCACAAAATTGAAATCTCTGTTTATTTGTAACACACAGATTTAAATTCAGTTTGAAAATGTATTTTTCTCCATTTAGTGGATGCCTATAAACATCTCTTATCATACCTACACCTTTAAGGTTTGTGAAATGAGTTACTAGTAACTTTGATAACAGTTTCGGATGTAACAGTTTTTTTAAATAAAATTAGAATTTAAAAATCACCCATGTAGGTTAAAAGTGTTGACATGATTTAACCAAATGGCAAGTTAAAAAAGTCCTTGTTACAGGGATAGAATTAAAAAATAATTCCTCTCATCTGGGAGACTAGTAGTCCAAGGCACATAATAACCGGTGTCACATAGCAAATTTGCGATGGAAAAAACCCAAACTGCAAGTCAAAATTATCTGTTCAAAGCAAAATGCGAAACACCACTTTTTCTCTGAACCAATGCTACCTGATACACATCTGT
>JAULBS010140157.1:0-12774 GCA_032355785.1 Symmetromphalus regularis | reverse complement strand
GTCCTACGTGGTTTCTAATACTTGTTATTACGTCCTACGTGGTTTCTAATACTTGTTATTACGTCCTACGTGGTTTCTAATACTTGTTATTACGTCCTACGTGGTTTCTAATACTTGTTATTACGTCCTACGTGGTTTCTAATACTTGTTATTACGTCCTACGTGGTTTCGAATCCTCATTTCAGAAGCATGATGTGTTCGTGTATACGGGTTATTGGTCTTGTTACAAAATGTAAATTATTCGGATTGTCTGGCAATATAGCTTTGTCTAAATATTTTGGACTCAGTACTGAACTGAGATAGTACGTAAATAATTTTGTCGATTTAGTTTCTTAAGAGATTACCCGCAGCTAAACTGATGTATTTTTACAGAAGTAGGTATGTTCATTCCGTAATGAAGTCTATTGGCTAGCTGCCGGTCAGTTGAAATGTTGATATAATCAAGTTATAATTGAGAAATATTGATACATTATTAACCTTGGAGGCTAGGTTTTATATGTGTGTTTGGGTGTCGAATAGACCGAGTATTTTAAATGGCATTTAGATGTTTGACGCTACAGACAACTTTTTCTTATTTCAAACATTAGAATAGGATATAAAGACAGAACATTGATAATGCTATGAACACATATTGTGTCACATTACTGGCCAAACAATTTTTTTAAATTATGTACATAATAAGCAATTTCTTAAATGATCCAAATATACAAAAGAAAGTAATATGATATAAAAGATTAATTTTAGTTTTAACTATATTAATGATTTTAATAATAAAGGATTAATAGACAACATTTTGATTCATTTACCTGGCTGATAGATTTTAAAATAAAAGAAACAACTATCAGTTTCATACAAACATATATCTTTAAAAAAAATATATTTATTTTTCCTGTAGCGAATGTTCCCTTTACGTGGAGCATTATTTCTATAGGCCCAGCGTTAGGCTTGTACAAGAGTTCTAGAGGTAACGCGTGAGGTGCGATGTGTCTCGGATCGATCCTCTTCAGTGGACCCAGTAGCGGATCCAGAATGGGTGTCCAGGGTGTCCGGACAACCCCCCCCCCACTCCCCCCTTTGTATAATTTTTTTTTTATATATATATATTTTCCGAGTTGAAGGACGTGAAAATTAACCATTTTTCCCCAGTCCTACTCATCCATCACATTTGGACCCCACCCCATTCAGAAATCCTGGATCCGCGCCTGGGACCCATTTGTCCTATTTCACGTTCGAGGTCAAAACAAACCATGACCATATACTAGCCTATTCTTGTACCACTGGCTGGGGTAAGAAACAACATAAGATGGATGGAAGAAAATGCTGGAGAAATGTAGAATCTGCATGTAGAATGTTTGACATCCGATAGCCGATGATTAATAATTCAATGTGCTCTAGTGGTGTCGTTAAACTGAACAGAAAAGACACCTAATATCCGCTCATAACCAAACTAATGTTCTTGCGTGTGGTTGAACAAATTATCCTTTCCTACGGCAAGACACGACAGTTTCATCATTCGCAACTTTCTGCTATCACTGCGTTTGTAATGATTCATGGCTTCACGTTAACAAGACTATAAATCGTTTGCATTTTGCCTTGTTCAGTGACACGGTGTTTGTAGTTTTTAATCTTGAGAGATTGGCAGTCCTCCTATTATCCGTCAAGAGAGGATGAACTTGTGTTGTGTCGTTTAATGGACATATATATATTATATTTTAACTCATTTTTTTTTTCTCATTAATAGTAGTCTAAGAGATAGAGGCCGTTAATCAGACTTTTAGGTAAGGGAGGTTCGACAAGCCCATTATATGGAAAAAGTGGTGCTGAGTTCAAAATAAGAAGTCTTATTGGTCCAACTTCCAATTACGGCCCTTTTTGGCCAAAAATGGCCAAAATCTGATTTTTACAAATTGTCAGTTTGGTTTAATTATTTTATATTTCTGAAACTTCTAAATCTTAAAAACAACTATTTTTGACAAAAGAATACTAATATCATCAATGTGGCCAAATTTTGTCACATTTTGGCCAAATTTGGCATACATTTGGACTCATAATTCCCCCAAATTGGTAACTTTCTTTGCGAATACAAATAAAATTGCTCTCGTGTTTCAGTTAAAAGAGGTTTGACGAGCCTGTTATATGGAATAAGTTATGCCGAGTCCAAAAATTGCTTTTTTTGGCCATAAATGTCCAAAATCTATTTTTTTCTAATTGTCTGTTTGGTTTTATCATTTTATATCTATAAAAACATCATAAAAGGTAAAGAACTATGGACACTGAATGAAACTAGAACATGTTATCTTTATTTGTCTAAAAGTAGAACAGAGTTGTTTTAGATCCCATCAAACATGTCAAACAATGTGATAGAGATGGTTTACATAACACACCTGTCAACAAATAGTAGTTTAATGTGTCTGATCGCTGTATAGAAGTGTTCAAACAAACCAAAACGACTGGGGTTCGTTTGACAATAATTATTGATTAGACGGCAAACCAAAATATTAAGTTTTTGCATATATGAAACCATGAGGTAACTTACATTTTGTTCTTTAGAACCTTTGACTAAAATATTTCAAAATTACCTGAAGGCTATCCAAAATTTTCATCGTTCGCACACGCGTACAAAAGAGTACTCATTCTTGAGATAATGATGAAAAAGGTGGACCACTGATTACCCTGGCAAAATCGTCCTTCATATAATATGTACAGGCCGGGTTTACAGAAAATGATAATGGAACCAGTTAATAATGTTACCCTAACCACTACATCTCATGCATACTTTGCTGTTGATATATATATATATACCATTTATTGTAAGCCTTCAATGTAAGCAGAATAACCATGGCCACCCAAAGTCCAGTGGTTATTTTAAACTTCACCCATCTTCTGACATTTAAGTTTGATTTAATCACTGTCGATTTTCATCATCATCATCGGTGTCTCTATTTCCCTTTTCATCATCCTCCTAATCTCCAACCTACTCAAGAATATCTGCCAATTTAGGGAGCAATGCATCTTCTTTGTTCCATTTTGGTTCCAGTCTTATTCCATCCTTAGATACCTATCCATGATCCTCAGTTGAATCTGGGATTTCTGGCCAGGCACAGTGAGCTCTATTCCAAATTCCAATTTGATATTTTATTCTCCTAATGTGCTCCTAATGTGCTCGTGAAAGATCAATGTTCTTTGAGCCTAAGGACTTTCCTGGGCCACCACATTTGGAAACAAGCATTTCGAAGTGATGGGTGTTAACGTCTTTGCCTATTTCCTTGAAGGAGTTTGTCATGTGACACCTTGTGTGAAGATTTAATTTCGAAGCTGCAGAACAAGGACATAATCACAGTATGTGAGGGGAAAGCACACAAAATCATAACAGATGTGAAGAAATTCACAACATCAGAACTACCAGCCCTCGAGTCCAATCAATAGTGGACAGACTCCTGTGTTATTATGTACTCTTCTTATGCAGAGCAACAGGGATATGATTTTATCTGTGTCAGAAGTCCAGACACAGACATATGTTTCATACTTCTGTATCACGCATCAAGCTTGAAGGTACACCAAGCTCCTTCAAGGGAATAGGCAAAGTAAAATAATTATCTCAAGAATCAGTACTCCTTGTATGCTTGTGATAATGATGGAAATTCTGGATGGCCTTCAGGTAATTACCATTGGTAATACAATAAATGGTAACATTTTATTTAAAGGTTCTAATCAACAAAAGCAAGTTACCTCATGGTTTCGTATGTGCAAAGACTTAATATTTTGGTTTGCAGAGTCTAATCAATACTTAGTGTCAAATGAACCCCAGTCCTTCTGGTGTTTGGACACTTCTATACAGCGATCAGACATTGGCAGGTAGGAAAAACTTTAAACTACTATTTCTTTGCAGGTGGGCTATGTAAACCATTTTTGGCAAAAAAATTGACAAAATGGCAATTTTGTCTGAAGTAGAACCAATAAGACTGCTATATTTGGAATCGGCACTACTTTTTCCATATAATAGACTCGCCAAACCTCTCTTACCTAAAAAAATGAGAGTAATTTTATTTGTATTCGCAAGGAAAGTTACCAATTTGGGGGAATTTTGAGTCCAAATGTATGCCAAATTTGGTCAAAATGTGACAAAGTTTGGCCATATTGATGATATTAGTACTCTTTTGTTAAAAATAGTTGTTTAGAAGATTTAGAAGTTTCAGAAATATAAAATAAACCAAACTGACAATTTGAAAAAATAATATTATTTCTTTATTTATTAATTACATATAATTTTTTAATTTATTTATAAATCAGGCTTTTACTCTTATTTTTAAATATTTGTTTCACATTTATCTCTGCATGACCCACGATAGCCGATCTGTGGTTGTGTTCTAAGCTACTCTTTCCAATAAGCACCAAGGGATCTTTTATATACAGTGTCCTACAGACAAGACAGTACATGTCACGGCCTTTGATAAACCAGTTGTGGACCACTGTTTGGAACGGAATATTGCCAAACTGCAAAAGGGTCCACTGAGAAGTTGTTCTATGGAGCCGTAAAAGATTCAGTCATTTATTCAATCATTATTTTGTTTTTCTATGACAACAGTTTGTTCAGATTAGAGATGCCAATATACAAATGAATTAAAATATATTCTGTATAATGTGGTTAGCATTGATTTGCTTGGGCTAAATGCAGACACGGCTGCTGCAGAAAGGTCTCTATGGAATAGAATAACAGACTGAGTCAATCTGAATGAAAATCCTAGGTACATTAGAGGCACGAAGTGAAATCATTTGTTTTAATTTAACAGAAATAGATGTAGTTTAACGGCAATTTTGTAAGAAAAAAGTGTAAATAAAATTACAGTTGAAATACATCTACAAAAATATTTTTAAAATGGTATTATGTTAGTTTTGTTTGTTTGTTTGTTTTTTACATCGTTTATTGTACATTACCTTAATACATGCTTGACTTAAATGCAAGTGTTCTAGAATCTGCTAACAATTGATGAAGATGTTGGATTATTTTTTTTATTTTTTAATTTTTTTTTTTTAATTTAAACAAATACCACTAGAGCACACTGATTTATTAATGATAAACTATTGGATGTTAAACATTTTAGTAGTTCTAACACGAAATCATCGGAGGAAACTCGATACGTATTTCCATTAGCAGAGCATCGTGGAATTTTTATAAGTAATTTCAAACAGACAGGTCAGCACATACTACGCAATTTGATATACCAGTCAAAGAATGAGTCCACTGAATGATGGGGTTCGATCTTACGACCAAAGCTTCTCAGGCTAAAGCTCAACCGACTGACCTACACCCCGACGTGCTTTTCATTATAAAATGTTTTTAATTTAATTTTTTATTTTTTTGACAACTTCCCTCAGATCTTTAAAGTAAAGCTCTATAGAATTTTACAAGAAAAATACACATCGTTTATTCTTCCAGTTTTAAGCATTTTTTAACATCACTGAACTTTGTCCCGACTCGTTCTTTCAGTTTTCAGTACGCTCACAAATTTAAAATACAATGTACATGTATGATAATTCGGCTGTTCCGTGGCGCTGTTGATGTGCATGCATGAAGTTTGGAATACATGTAGTTCTGTCATCAGTAAAGTGAATATGTAGTGGTTATCAGCTTTCAAGATGAACACGATGAGTGTTTTGTGTGAGTATGGAGAGCAACTTGGGAGGGTACCAGCAAATTTGTGCCGAGCTTTTAGACAACTTCTTGAGATAGGATACACAAGGAAAATAATTTGTATCTACACGGGTTCAATTGGACACTGAACATGATGTAGGCATGCGTTGTACATCTGACAGTGTCCCATTGACGTGTATATCGAACAGTGTACGGCACACATATACCGGACAAAGTACGGTTTATGTGTATAACAAAGTACGGTATATACGTATAACGGACAAGGTACGATATACGCATAATACGGATTTCGTATATAACGGACAAAAAACGCTGATCCATACTGGTATGTTATACGTGAGGTTTACTGTATTACAAGAAAAATACACATAGTTTATTCTTCAATTTTTTTTATTATTCTCATGTAATGTGGAACAAATAATAGATCTTTCAAACTTGATGTTCTTCATATAATTTGTGATGATCCTTGGTGAACTTTGCACGAGCTTATCTATAAATACATAAATTGTATATGATGTACTGGGTTTCAGATAGTCTGATGCCCGCGTATTTGAAACTGTCTTAACAATTTAATGCTAGTCTTTACGTAATGCTAATAATTTGTCCTCGTTGCTATGTCGATCAAAACATTTTTGCTGATTCAATTTTCCTTTCGCTGTCAAATGATTGAATAACATATCATCAAATATAATTGTGGGATTGAGTACCGGTATTATTAAATAGATTCGAATGTGTAATTGATTGGTTCTTATTTTATCAAGGAACCAAAAGACAATTGATAGGTGGTAATTTAGATGTTAGAGACATATTGGTTATCGTGAATTTAAAAAAAAATCGAAAAATAAATCATGTCGAATGTCAGTGGGGTGAGGGATTATTTATGTTTTATTGTCCCAGACCAAATAGCAACGTCGGGGTCCGACATGCTTAATAACGAAGATTAACGGTTGCAGGAATACAATAAAAAATAGTTTTCGTCTATTATTTCTTTATGATTAAACGCATAGTCCCACGGACACTTGACCTAATTAATTTCTAAACAGAATTAATTCTAAATATAAACTTTTGATTTGTCCATAGAAATACTTCATTCAACTACTTACATAACCACCGCATGTCGCTTATTATCAATATTTTTTAAATAATAATGGACAAATAAATCGAAAAAAAAAATAACGGTTTATTTTCCGTTGAAGGTGTGACGTATATATTAAAGTCACGGGTATTCCCCAGTTAGCCGTTATTTTATAATGTCTGAATATTTTTGTAGCTGCAAAAACATTTCGTATTAATTTATTTCGCCCCACGAGGAGTTCCGATCTTGAAATTTGACATTTTTAAATGTGAAAAAAATCGATAAACTCGACATGGAATTTCCTAAACCATGGTTCAGTTAAAATGTCTTGTGTGATATGAAAACGAGATCTAGTATAAAAAATGGATGTAAGTTTCATACGTAATCAATATTTAGACCACAAAGACCCTTAAATTCCGTGGAACTATACCTTTAAAGCTCAGCCTTGAATTTTAAATCTCGCCTGCGTTCTGTATTTGTTGATCATCACTGAAATATGAATTCTGTAATTAGCACATTAAGAACCTTTCCTCGCAGTCATGTAGTCTCTCTTTCAGTCAGTTCACAGCGTTTGAGAAGTCTGGTTCAGGTAATGAGAGACAAATAGGCTGATTAATCAGCTTTGTCGGTCTCCGGGCCATTTCACATGCTTGTTCTGTTAATATGGAATTGCAGACAATCGTGGAGACAGATGGCCTCGATATTGGATATGTCACATGGTTGAAGGCAAGTTCGTGTTCTCTATGACGCAGTGGATATGTCACATGGTTCAAGGTTAGTTCAGTGGTAGGACGTCAGACTATCATGCTGAAGACAATCGTTCAAAACCCATTGTAGGCTAAACATTTCCAAACGTTTGATATCCAATAGCCGATGTTAACTAGTTGGTATTATTTTTATTGACGCAGTGGATATGTCACATGGTTCAGGACTACCTGTAGTTGGTATTATTCACATTGACGCAGTGGATATGTCACATGGTTCAAGACTAGTTGGTATTATTCACATTGACGCAGTGGATATGTCACATGGTTCAGGACTAGTTGGTATTATTCACATTGACGCAGTGGATATATCACATGGTTCAGGACTAGTTGGTATTATTCACATTGACGCAGTGGATATGTCACATGGTTCAGGACTAGTTGGTAGTATTCACATTGACGCAATGGATATGTCACATTGTTCAGGACTAGTTGGTAGTATTCACATTGACGCAGTGGATATGTCACATGGTTCAGGACTAGTTGGTAGTATTCACATTGACGCAGTGGATATGTCACATGGTTCAGGAATAGTTGGTATTATTCTCATTGACGCAGTGGATATGTCACATGGTTCAGGACTAATTGGTATTATTCACATTGACGCAGTGGATATGTCACATGGTTCAGGACTAGTTGGTATTATTCTCATTGACGCAGTGGATATATCACATGGTTCAGGACTAGTTGGTATTATTCTCATTGACGCAGTGGATATGACACATAGTTCAGGACTAGTTGGTATTATTCTCATTGATTCTGCAAATGCGACATTATCTTTGACGAAAGAGAAAACTAGTTACAAAAAAATGCCTAAGGAATATGTGCGGATGTTGATAACGTCAGGATAATAAGGTTTGGTACTCGTAAAACACTAATCAAATACGTTTTTCACATTGTAATTTGATTACGAGGAAAATGAATATTTTCATTACTGGGAATTGAATTTTCAAGTAATCTTTTAGACATTTTATATTGAATACATACACAAATGGATCGGGTATGAACTGGGCAGATAAATCATAAATAAAGAGAAAAGAATTATGAATAAAAATAAAGAGAAATAGATGCTGTCATAAACAGTTCTTTTGTATATTTAAATCATAATAATTAATCAATTAATTAAATTTAAATAATTTTAAAAATTAAAAGAAAACCCAGATATTTCCTTTATGATCAGACTGTATTTAGGAAACAAAAAGAAACAATCTCTCGAACTTCAAATGTGATTTCCACGTAACACATTTTTATTATGTCCTTAAAACATATGAACTCGTTAAGCTGCTAAAGTATGACAAATGAAATTAAATATCTGAGTCAATGGCTGGTATACTATTGTTAAAAAACAATCAAATTTAGTTAATAATATTTCAAACTGAAAAGTACTAATTTTGTTCTTTTTTTTCTTCTTTTTTACATTTGTACATTTATTTCATTTTATTTTTTTATTATTATTATTTTATTTTTTTATATTTTTTATTTATTATTTTCCCATTATAATTTGGTTGTAACTAACTTTACAACATAACAAATCATAAAACACTTGTTTCTACTTTGGGGGGGGGGGGGGTGCGAGGGCACGCCTTCTCGGTAACAGACTTGTATTGCTACTCCACACATTAGTGTGCGTTTGTGGATAGAGGGCGATAGGATAAATAGTTAATGTTGATATTTAAACTTTATAATATTTTTTTTTTTTTAATCTAAAACATAATTAATTCTTGCGTTGGCCGTTACATTGAAAATTCCATTATGAAAGTGACGATTGTCAAGATAAAGGTGCATCTTCCGAACAACATCTGAAATTAGAGAGCACTTTAACAGCGCCTTATAAAGAATTCTCAAAAGATGCTATTGATCGGACCGAGCTTTAACGGTTTTGTGCATGTCTACGTTTGTGTGATGTAAATTTGTCACAAACTCGTCTTTTCAATGCGTCTTTATATAGTTCTAAATCTCATTTGGTGTAATTTGCTCACGTTCTCCTTCTCTCCTACTCGAGTCACTTGAAATGTGATCAGCGTCGTGCTTTTTAAATTAAACTAATAATAACTGTAGAGATGGTGACTTAACCATTTAAAAAGATAATGTCGCAGTTTGTGAAGGTAGTCGTCACAGTGGAACATACGGCGTTAAACAAATAAAATATATCTCTCGTTGTTAAGCCTGGCCTGGTGAACTGACAGTAAAAATGTTTGTTTTATTTAACGACGCCTCTAGAGCACATTGATTTTTATCTTATCATCTGCTAATGAACGTCTATCATATGGCCATTATGACATATTTATTTAGAGGAAACCCGCTGCCGCCACATAGGCTACTCTTTCCGATAAGCATCAAGGGATCTTTTATATACACCGTCCCACAGACAGAACAGCACATACCACGGCCTTTGATGAACCAGCCAAACTGCAAATGGGTCTACTGAGAAGGATCGATCCGACGATTGAACAGTTCACAGGCGGACACGCTACCGAGGGAATTTACAGATCTTAGAGTTAAGAGAATTGTTTGCACGTTCAATTCTGCAGTTACACGTGCAGTGTGGCATAGTTGGTCAGCGGATTAAAACACGTAACGTGTTTATTTTGTGGGTTTGTTTGTTATTTTTTCATTATTTCATATATTCTAAATGAATTATGTACTTATTAATAAAAATCCCTTGTGCTGTATGAAGTGCATTCACTGTTTGGTTGGGCCAAATTGACTAATACGAGAACACCTGTTTTTGATTTGTCTTGGTACTTCATGCTCTAAAGCTGAAGACAGGGGTTCAAAATCCATCGGAGACTAGCTTATACTTTTATTTCGAAACGTTTGACATCCAGTAGCCGATGATTGATAAATCAAACTGCTCTAATGGTGTTGTTAAACATGTTTTACTGTTGTTTATTCTGTTAATCGCATATTAATATATCTCAGATGTTATAGATGTGTTTAGTATTTAATTTAATTTTCATTACGTAGCCAAAAATTTGAAAATAATGGTCAGTACAAATATGTTAATATATTAGTATACTAATTGCCTTGCCTTTATCTACAGATATCAACAATCCACTTGTAAACAAAATTGGATCACTAATTATTGAATTATTTCTAGTTTTATTTTATGACGACTGCCACCGAGTTTAGATATAACTGTGGTATTAGTCCTTTTAGACAGCCCTGGATTAACCATTCAGCAAAATAAGCACGTGCTTAGGGCATCGGGGGGGAAGAGGGGCCCCACAAGGTTTTTCCAGTGGAGGATTTACAATGGATCAAGGTACAAATCAGCAGCTGAACCAGAGCCCACAAAAAGGGAGCCCCACAATAAATGAAAAACAAAACATACAATCTTATTTTACGTTTTTTTTATTGTTTTTATTTTTAATTACATATACTTGGGGGTATTATAATCTTTTCAGTGCGTAGGCCCTCTAAAGGTCTTAATTCGGACCAGTCTTTAGAAGTATAATATGGGCTGTCCAATAATTAATATCGTTCAGTAATAAAATACACAAATAGAACTTTACTACTCAAAACATTTATAAATAAAAAAAATTAAATATGGTTTTATGAGGACTGTTACAGTGTTGCCAACCCTTCCTGTATTCCCGGGAGTCTCACGGATTTTACAGCTTATGTTTCTTGAACTCTCGACTACCGGGACGTTCCCAGAACCTCAAGGAATTTCATTTAAAAAAATTAAAAAATTAAAGTGTTATTTTCGATTAATTCTATTCATATTCCGTGAGGACAGCGGAAGTGATTGCAGCGGTTTATATGGTTTAAACATGAAAATATGCAGCCGGTGCTCTCTTTCCCCTCTCGTCAATGTTACCTGATTTGTGATTCGTCGAATTATTGGCGGAAGTTTGCGGAAATCCAATCAGAATTGACGTTAAAGAAATTTTTGGGGGTCTGAATTTGCTGTAAATAAATTTTTACCTGCAAAAGAACAGCAGCAAATATTCACAATTTTAAGTTTAAAGTTACCCCCAAACCCACCATTTAATGTCCAATTTTCCAAAAGTTTCTTGCTCAGGGAGGGGGGCCCGCCCCGCTCACTGAGCTATCCCCCGGCTCGGTTGCTTCGCTCTGTCGGAGTACCTCCTGGAAATGAAATTCTCCAAGGTTGGCAACACGGTATTAACTCGAAACAATTAATAACTTGGACCGGATACCACTGATAAAAGGACAAATTTGTTTTAAAAACGTAATATTACGCTGTGGATGGAATCGAAATTATTCCACCTTACCCTTATCAACAAATGCACTATCTCCAACAGGCTGAAGGTGAGAACAATCCACTACAATAAGGGACATGATCCTTTTTCAGATGAAAAGTACGAGTTAAATATGTTTATCATCAATACGGGAATGACGCAAAACAATTTTATCCTTCCTTAACCGTCTGTAGGAGGACTGCCAAGCCCCAAACCTGGCTATATGTTCGCGCCCATATTCTTCTATTACCTTGTCAATTTGCCAAATATACCTGTTAATCACGAATTTAAGATCAGAATATGAGATATCCATATTGGCAGCCTTGCCAGCTAGGTACACATTTTTATTGCCCCTATAGTCAAGGAGCAAGTATAGTCCCGTGGAAATTTTGTGATGAAAGCAAACCACCTAATTAAATATCTTGGGTATATCATATCGTACAAAACAAAACTTGGATGGCACTCTCAGAAATTGCTCTGATGGCCGAATATTTAATATTTTGAATATTTAATGAGGTACCCCTACTACCAGTGTGCATTTTTATTGCCCCTAATAGCAACGTGACTGAGTACACAACAAAATATTTTCCACAATTGTATTTGTCAAAGACAAAAATACACACTTTCGGATAACTATCCCTGTTAGAGGATGTTCCTTATTTATGTAACGGCCCCACCCCCTTCACACAGGCAGAAACGAAAACATCGGCTATTGGGGGTCACATTGTGGTTATTTCCAACCTTTTTCTGACATACACAACAAAAATAGCCATATATTTCACTTATGAATAGGAGAACCTATGTTAAGCATATGTTAGACGTACGTTCTGTTAAACACATATTTGAAAACGTATATTTCACATACATTTCTTTGAACATATGTTTAACAGAACAAATGTTTAACGTACGTTGGTTGGTTGGTTATATCTATTTTCGTGCTTATATCCAATTAAGGTTCAAGCAAGCTGTCCTGGGCACACAACTCGGGTTCCTGAGCTGTCTGTCCAGGACAGAGGTTAGTGTTAGTAGGAGATACGAAACCCGCTGCTTTTTCTATAAACAGCAAGGGATCTT
>JAULBS010140146.1:0-12775 GCA_032355785.1 Symmetromphalus regularis | reverse complement strand
AATAAAGTTGCAAAATGTTGATTCTTTGAGGATTTCACTACTAACTTGGTGGCGGACAGATTCTATAACCGTACCATCTTTTTTTTTTCAAACTACGGACAGGACAGCACACACCATGGCCCTTGATAAACCAGTTGTGGACCACTGGTCTGTGTAAGTAGTGTACACCCACCCATTGAGCCTTGTGGAACACTAACTCTGGGTTGGAGCCATACTCAAATTAAAAATATCATGCCTCGACAAAGATTTAATCCCAATACACAGGCGCGGATGCTAGATTTCTGAGAGGGGTGTCCAAATGTGGATTTCTGAAAATGGGTGGGGGGCCAAAAGTGAATAGAAATAAGTGAATTTTTTTTAATTTTCACCTCCTTCCATTCGTATAAAAATCGAAAAATGGTTATTTGGACCCCGCCCCCCTTCCCCCGCTGGAACCGCTACTGAATACATATCAGCCGTGAGTCCGACAGCGTACTAGTAACTACTACGCCGTTTTGATAGTTTGAGATCCGACTTTTAGCGCCTCCAACTATTTACATTCAGGGGAGATTACTCTATTTTGATCTTACTGCGCATGCCCTAGCGGAAAATTCAAACCGATTTGAAGTTGACAAACTCAACAACAAAAACAAACTTATTTAAACTGAGGTTTTCTGAAAGGTATTTGAACGATATTTCCAGTAAATTATCATAAACATTCACGCAAGTTATGTAGCTTCATGTTCGAGTATAATTTGATTAAAACTGCAGGAATGCTGGGTTTTTTTTAAAAGCCTGGCAATTCTTACGAATTTTGAATATTTTCCACAACTTGCACAAGTGTCACAGTGTGTTTAGCTAAACTTTAGGCACAGGCTCTTGACAGGCAAGCTCTTATACAGCTGATAATAGGCCAGGACCAGATGGAAAATATAGGACCCCATTTCAAATTGCTCATTAAGATTTTAATAATCAATCAATGCTCACAATACCCCGGGCCTGTTGACAGGCTGTAATAGCCATAGGACAGCATATGCATTTTAATTTCCATCTTTCATCTATAATACCTATATTGTATTTTGGGATGAGGAGTTATTTGTTCATATATTGCACAGTTAATATTAGTTCAGGAACTTAATGATTATTGGTTATTGCATTAAGAGTTTAAGTTCATCTGGCGACCCATACAATGTAATGGTGCAATTTTCTGGCAACAAATGCTTCAGTTTCCGACCAAAAATGTCTAGATATATACAATCAAATTGCCAAATTACGCACTTTTTACATCCCTTTTCACACTAATTTCGCCTTCAAACACTGACACATTAAAAACAACATGGCGGTCGAACAAATACGAAACTTTCAGTTCGTTCACTATCTCTGTGGAGTCATTAAAAAATAAAATAAACCAGTCACAATGTAATATATTACTATTTTTATTTACAACAGGCACCGCCACTCTTCCAACCTGCCAACAATCCCTCCCTTCATTTCTCATTCATCTCCTGAAAGTTTCGTATTTTGTAACATATTTGTTCGACCGCCATTGTTTTCAAATCTGTTTGCGTTTGAAGGCAAAATCACTGGATACTGTGGGATTTACTCTGAAAAGGGATGTAATAATCGCATAAGTTGGCAATTTTATAGTATATCTACATATTTCTTGTAATGTTTTGGTCAGAAACTGAAGCGTTTGTAGCCAGAAAATTGCAGGGCTTTGCTCTGTAGCGGGTATATGGCCCATATTGGACGGGATGCCAACCAATAACAAATAATCAATAAGCAGTCTGTCCATTTTGGACTAGCCTATACAGAGATAATACTTCTATAGTGAAAACTATGGCAACAGGTGACTAACGGAAACACAACACTGTCGAGTATCGGTCATTTCAAGCATAATAATGAGCTGCTTAATTTTCAAAGCAGTTTGCAATAGAATCCACAAAGTTCTTACCAGTACATATTAGTTAATTTTTTTAGATATTTAACTGCAATTCAGCGATGCAAATATCTATTTTAATTGTGTCAATAATCACTGAAAAAAATCAAACAAAAATGGTGGCAAATGTTACATGGTGAGAAAGTAGCACACCATAGATTTTTGTACATGTATGCATTTCAATGATATTTCCATGTCATAACACAAGTACAATTTTCTCACAATATCAGAAGGTGCATAGGAATAGCATTTTTGAAAAGTATAATTAGTTGGTAATCATTCAGTTACAAAATATTTATATGTTGACCACTAATATTTTTAGCTATGTAACTTTAAACCTGCATCAACTGAGTTGTAATAATGGAGTGAAGAAAAGAAAGAAATATATCAGTATGAACTTTGATTATGAAATAAAACTATATTTAATTGGAATTATTTTTGTGTTGTCAGTTGTTGTACATATCCATAGACATATTGTATTGGGTATATAATTTAAACTTCAAATGTTGACTCTTCATCATAATTCACAATGGACTTTCTAAAGTTTGTTTTGGACTCTCCAAATATTATTTTCTCTCATGAGTCACACTTGCTTACAAAAATGTAATAAACAACTTGAAGATAGGTAATACTTGAAAAAAGGTTGGTCCACCAACTTTTCAAAGTTCGGAGCCCTGGTGACCACCTGAATTCTCAATGAATTTCCACCACTGTATGAAGACTGTAAAGAATGAGCGGAAAGTGAAAAAGATTAACATCTCTTAGCATGTACAGCAGAGCCACATTTAGACCTTTGGAGCACCTCAACACAGATATTAAATTACATTACAAATACAAAAATGAACTAAAATGAATGAATTATTACATTATTACATTTTTTTAATAAATGAAGTCCTTAGTCTGGGGGCCCTTCAGAAAGGGGATCCCAATGCATTTGCCCCCTATGCTTCCTTATAAATCCGATCCTGATGTACAGCGAGTGCATTGTGGTTAAATAAATGTGTTTAGAAGGTTTGATCAGCAAATTATCAGTCTGACAGCTATTATCTCAAAATAATACAATAAAATAAAATACAATAATAAAATTAAAAAAATCTACTGGTCTGGGAACTAGCAGTAAGGATTTACTTGCTCACAGCAATTTTTACTTGCCTCAGGCAAGAGGGTGAGAATTAATTTCTATCCCTGAATATCGCTACACATGTATATTAATGTAAGTGTAACGGACAGACAGTGCGTGTGTAGGTTGTGTGAGTGTGTAACAACAAATCAGGGTCATTTTAGCTTCACTAATTATGAATTTACTTGCTACTAAACTTTCTTTTGCTGTTTTAATCTCATAATAAACTGATGTTATAATTCAAATGAATGTTTCGTAGGGACTGTTATGCATGGCAAGCCTGGAAATAATTGTCTGAGACGTGTCTGTTAAAATGTCCAATGTCAGTCAATTTGTGCCGGTCAAAAACGAAAATGTACCTGTCACCAAATTAAATTAAAATTTATAAAATTTAATATTGAAATAAATAAATATAAGTTTTAAAGAATAAAGTGGCACACCTCATCATAGATACTTCAACTTTCGAATTTTCTTCATGTTTTAACCACATGGACGCATTTCAGCAAAGTACTCCGTAAACGCAATAAAAAAAGTGCGAATAAAATGTACCACGAAAATCGCGAACATGTGGATAGTGCCACAAATTCAAACACACGCAAACTTATTTCCGGTTTGGTTTTGAATTCGTAATACATTCAACAAGTTACCGACATTTCGTACAAACGTGGATTTAATTTTTCTTTGTTTTCACAAAGATTATATGTGATTATTCATAAATAATTAATATTTGTCGACTGCTATTATTTTACCTCATTAAATATTCAAAATGGTGGCTCTGGCGGCCATCATAGCAATTTCTCAGAGTGCCATCAGTCTTTTTTTGTAAGATATGATATACCCAAGATTTTTAACTAGGTGGTTTGCTTTCATCACAAAATTTTCACAGGAACTTTTTTTTTTGACTGTCTCCCTGCCTATTATATTAATATATTTCTGAAGACAATGTTCCACAACTGCATGAAATATAAACATTGCATATTTTCCTTTTTATTAGCTCCACAAAATTATCTCTGGTAAAAGTAAATTTGTGATATTATAGCCACCCAATTATAAACTGGCAACTCAATAAACACAACTGTTATTCCACAAATAGGATACTGAAAGATATAACACCTAACAAACCTCCAAACCAAACATTTTTAGATGGTTTCAATGTACATGTATACATTCTGAGAAATCTGGAATTGACAAAACATTCAAGTGAAAACAGTGGGAGGAAAAAGAAGCAAGGAGCTAAAAGAAATAATTTGATTAATTTTGTCAAAATTGGTGACTTTTTTCATAAACATAACTCATTAAATAAATATTTCAAAAGAGTTTCTATTCATAAAAAATCTAGCAGCTACTTTATAACTTGCATAATCACTGGATTTCGAGAATTATATATTTTTCAACAAGTGCCTACTTTTGTCCAAAGAAGGTGAAATTTTAAAAATTAAATATGAACAACAGATCCCATTTATCATGTCACTTTCACTTTTATTTCTTTGTATTTATCTGTGTAAGTCAGACCATGTCAAATGAATCAGTTTTTTAATATAAATAGCTTGCACTAATGTTAATAACACAGGGATTTAACACAGGGATTTACCGGACTCGCAAAACCTGCATAAAGGACACAATAAAATGAGAGTCATCTGGACCCCTAAAATCAGACACTGCTTCCCACAGGACTCTTATAAAAATACCAAACCTATTTTGGTTATATACTCGACTCAGTCATGAATAAACAATAGGCGTCAGTGAGGGGGGTGTACTGAGACATTTTAGTGCCATAAAAAATAATTCATTTACTTAATATAAAAAAAATATAAAAAATTTCTTAATGATAAACCTGTTTTCTACAACTTGAATATATTGTGGACCTTTAGGTTTTAGGCTGGCACCCTCAGAAAAGAAACAGGTGAGTCCCAGGGACCTCTCTTTTATAAAAGCCAGGTAAAGCCCTGATAGCATGACAATGTGTACCTGTTGGAGAACATGTTTCCTCAGGTGTTGCATGGCTTTTGGCATCAGTCATCTGGTCTTCCTTGCTTTTGCCTTTTTTTGGATGTGAAACTCCAGCATCATAATCATTGCCTAATTAACGAAGTGAAAAGATAAGTTAAAAGATATATAAACCTGATGTAAATTGGGTAATTATAACATAGCAAATTTTCCTTTTTATTTGCTCCTCTAAAGCATCTCCAAAGAAAGTAAATTTGTGACATTATACCCACCCAATATACACAGGTAACTCAAAAACACAATTTATTCCACAAAGGATTAGTCTAGGCGATCGGTGCAACATACAGCTAGAATTGCTCAGATTGTGATAAAAGAATGAAAGATGGCTCAGTCATTCTTCATCCTATACTGATCATTTTCAAGGGTGGAGGCATTGAATACAGCATGTTGCTTAGCAACGGTTGCCAGGAAACATATTTACCCTAGCAATGGACTTTTAAAGCCTATCTACTTCATTCGGAAAGGTTGGTGCTCTGTTTCAGGACATCAGAACTGTTTTAAAGAGAATTAGTGTCACCAGAAAACAAAATAGTATTTGTTCTGTTGCTAGGCAAAATAAAAACCATACCATCTGTCCATTTATAATTTATTCGTAAAAGATGCTTCAACATCATAATGCCCAATAGCCTACAGAAGATAAATGTTTTGGGAAAATAATCTTTACAGATTGTCATACTTGTTATCAAAAAAGTAACAAAACATAAATTTTTAGTTGATATTATACCCACCTAATATACACTGGCAACTCAAAAAATATTTCCCAGCAACAAAAAACATGTTTAGAACAAGCAGCATAATTACAGGCATAGCAAACATGAGGTTGCCCATCCCCCGCTCGCTCCACACCCACAAGTAACTTTTCCAATTTTTAAAATATAAAATAACTTTTAAGTAACATTTTTTGTCTCTACTGCCCTAGGTAATAAAGTTGGCTCTTCTGCCATCCACTCCCCAGAAAACAATGTTAGCTATGGTCCTGATACCAATGGGGAGATCAACCAGACTTAACATTGCTGGGGTAACATCAAATTTAGTTTATGTATGTACCAAGCAGGGTGTCATTTTTAATCAAAAATTTGTTTATGTTGTGTTTATTTAACTTTGTGTACCTGTTTGAGAATGTTCGTTTTTATCACGTGCAGCAGTCTTTTTGTCTTTCTTGTCTCTGTCTTGTCTTTGTTTAGAATTTCCATCATTTCGATCATTGCCTAATTTATAAAGTGAAAAGAATAATTTCAAGAATGCTAATTTGCCTATATCTCAGGTTAAGCTCTTTAAACATTCTAAAGGTTTTGGTATAATATGCAAACATGATAGGTTGGAATATGACTCATGCATATGTAAATTTAACATTAAGCACCTATCTATTCCTTCATTTAAGAAATGAACTTGATAATGTCTGACATTTGTGGAAGTATGAAGCGCAAAATCACTTTACACACTATATGTGATATAATGTCCTTCAGAACTTTTACTTTAGGAACGAGATTCCTGCTCTAGTTATAATTAGAAACCCAGTTTTCTTTCCATATAAAAATGATATTTCATTCAAAATTATTTATTTGTGGAATATATCACTGTTCATATTAGCCACCTAAACAATTTCAATTGCTTGTATTTCTTACCTTTCGTTTTTTTATTTGATTTGAAATCAACATCTGGATCAAACTCCAACTTGTAAACTGTAAATAGCAAAATATAAAATTACATTCATACATTTAAGTAAACTAATAAAAACAATTCTTATTAAGTGTTGCTATGGACACATGAATAGTAATATTCAATCAAGCAAAATATAACAAAAATATCAACATACAGTGTAATTACATACCAGTATCCTTCAGATTTATCTACATAATCAGGTGATTGGGCCAAAAGGAATTATCATGTTAGACTAAGATAAATACATGAAAAAACTGTACATAAAACATATAGAGCACATTTTTTTTATCTTATATTATTAAAATTTATGAAAGAAAATGAGCAAATAAAATCCTTAGTGAATAAATCTTAATGTTACTTTCCCTAGTCCCTATTTTGAACCATGGTCACAAGTAGTCTGCAACCTTTTAGAAATTGTTTTCGTCCCATATTTAGTTTTCTTTCAAGAACAAAACATTGTTAAGTACTGACATTCTGTTTATAATCCAAGCACTTACATGGTTTTTTGTTTACTGCATTCTCAAAGAAACATGGACCAATAACTCCATCCTTGTCACCAGGACTGAGGATGACATTATTTGCAGAACGAAAAAATGGAATTCCAGCTGAAATATAATGATATATATAACATTAATATCTTTAACTTCATTTATTTACAGACTTTTTTTATGTATATTTTAAAATAGATTAAGAATTTAAAATAAAATTTGAAGAAATAGCCACTATCAGCTGATAATTAAGAAATATAACCCAGAAGGGAAAACAGGGTGGGTGGGTATCTCATGACCACAAGTTGGTTTAATTTAATTTGCATACATTTCAAAAACTGTATGATTAGTAATGCAAAATGCTCATGAGATGTGGTTATGGAGATAGAATTAAGAAATGTTTAAGAACAGAAAAGAGATATCATTTTAAATGGACTAATTACAACATAAATAGGGACTATGTGTTTAGAATAAAACTGATATCCAAAAAAATGGCATAAATTAATTGAAAAGTGTTTTACAAAACATGCTAATAAGTCCAAGTTAAGTTAGTTTGTGAAAAAATGTTTTGCTATTGCAAGTGTATGCAAAACCTAGAAATCTGTTTGCTGTGCAAATGCTGTTATAAGAGGGTACACCAAACATCCAATTTATGCGGTAATCCAAATTATCACAATTGTAGATTGACAAAGTTTTTTTTTAAACACACTCTTTAATAATTTATTCAAATTAAATCTAATACTGATTTGCAAGTTGACAAACCTTTGAGAGCTTTTTCTGCATCAATATATATAATCACTTGGCAAGAACTTCTCATACCTGAAAATAGCAAACAAGAAATTCAACATTCTACAGTTATCAAGTTTACTGGTTGAAACAGTACCTCATGTAACAGAACAAGAGATTCAACATTCTACAGTTATCAAGTTTACTGGTTGGAACAGTACCTCATGTAACAGAACAAGCTATTCAACATTCTACAGTTATCAAGTTTACTGGTTGAAACAGTACCTCACATAACAGAACAAGACACTAAACATTCTACAGTTACAAGTTTACTGGTTGAAACAGTACTTCACGTAACAGAACAAGAGCCATAACATTCTACAGTTATCAAGTTTACTGGTTGAAACAGTACTTCACGTAACAGTACAAGAGCCATAACATTCTACAGTTATCAAGTTTACTGGTTGAAACAGTACTTCACGTAACAGAACAAGAGCCATAACATTTTACAGTTATCAAGTTTACTGGTTGAAACAGTACTTCACGTAACAGAACAAGAGACTAAACATTCTACAGTTATCAAGTTTACTGGTTGAAACAGTACTTCACGTAACAGAACAAGAGCCATAACATTCTAGTTATCAAGTTTACTGGTTGAAACAGTACTGCACGTAACAGAACAAGAGACTAAACATTCTACAGTTATTGAGTTAACTGGTTGAAACAGTACTTCACATAACAGAACAAGAGACTAAACATTCTACAGTTATCGAGTTTACTGGTTGAAAGTTCTTCACGTAACAGAACAAGAGACTAAACATTCTACAGTTATCTAGTTTACTGGTTTAAGCAGCAATTCACGAAACACAAGACAAGTAATAATACTTTATTAATCAACAGTTGTATAAATTGGAATTGTTTTTTTGTGTGTTTTTTTCAAAGCTATTGTCAGCTCCATTTCTCTGATCTATCATAAATGAATTCAAAAAGCTAACAGTTGTCAGTTTCAGCATGCTTCAAATGGCAATCCAATACATAGCAACTCAAAACAGCTTTCTTATTGGTTGCTTGGTAATTATTATATCACACTGACAGTTGTCAGATTTGAACACTGCATTTTTTGTTAACTTAGGCTGGTCAAAAGAATTTGATTAATAAGTTACTTTAGTTAATTATTAATCAACCCAGTGAGTTAGGACAAAAGTAAATGATGCTAAATAGTCATCGAAAGGTTAAATTTGATAAAAAAAAAAGATAATTTGTAATGAATTGCAGTTGGTTTTGTTCTAATGATATATTAAAAAAATGTATAAAGCAAAAACCACATTTTTAAATTGCTACATACATTGTATATGTGCACTGACTAACAAGCATACACAATGTACATCCAAGTCATATTTTGTATAACTGTGAATAGTGGCATTTGTCTGGTTATACTACCTGGCACTCCATTGCGTTTGTTCCCAGTCTGTGCACTACATTGTTGACTATTAACTGCAATTTATTTAAAGGTGCTGTTTATACTTGGAATTTTTCTTGTCCTGCCATTCAGGGAAGTCATGTCAACACTTTGACTCATGGCTATAGTATGGCAAATATTGCATTCAGTAATTTATAGCAGACAAAAAAATCCATAACAGCATGACCTTTGAAGAAGTAAAAACTGCCATAGTTATTTCCCTTGAGTAATTCCATTTTGAAACAGAAACAAATATTAGGCATTCCTAATTTAATATACCACCATTCAAAACACAATACATTAGAAGCTAATGAATATTAATTACATGACTATGATATGGACCAATTTAAAACAAAAAAATACTGAAAATGATTTAAATAAGGCAGTCTTTTAATGCACTTTTTGCACTTGGATAAATTGAAAATTTTCAGCTAATTTTGCATTAGAAAGGATTGAGGTGCACTATGTTTATGGATCGGCCTAGTTGTTCCAAGTGAATAATGATAAGGCCAGACTTTTTTTTATTGATTGGGCCTCGAGCCTACTGCCAGGGGGAAAGCACCGAACTGAAAAATAAAAACATTTTGCTTGTCCTCGGACCCACCTCTCTATAAAATCCCGAAAATAACTAAAAAAAAATATTATTTCCTCCACCAACCCAATTTTTAATCTGTGGATCAATAAAAGTGTCTAAGATAAAGCATTTGGGGACACGGTTCAATGATGATGCTTCCTAGTCTAAACCTTTTCCCAGATTTCTTAATACTTGGGATAAACAAATTGTCACAAATTCTTTTATAATTTTGCAATAAAATTAAAATATTTAATTTTGAAATACATTTTTATGATTTTTTTTCTTCCTCCTCTCTGAAATCTTCCAATTATCATTTTGAGGACAGGGAAAAAAAGATTCCACCCTCCATTTTAAATTTGTCTGTAAAAAGCTTGTTGACAAGGAATCAAAAATGTCTGGCTTAAATGTAAATAAAGTTTACCAAAACAAAGAAAACAAAAACTACAATGCAATCATTTACAATCACTCCCACCACCCCCCACACCCCCATCACCAACTAACGCACATAATTTTTTTTTTTAAAGTCTGTTAAATGGGTATTACAAATTCCTTAAGTACTATTCATTCTATACACATGAAATATGGGTCACTAAGCATGTGGCTCGAGGTATAGTTTTAAATTGACTGATGTTGTAAAATGCACATCATGTTTATGTAAGAATCAATATTTGGTCTTGCCCTAAAATCAAGCAGTGTGGGTTATTTTCTGATGTAGTAGTCACCTTAATCAGGCTTCATTAACTAACAGAATTTCAGGTTAGCTCTTGCAAACAGTTTGACTAGTTTCCACCCTTCGCTAGCAGACACACTGGGGATTCAGAGGGTTTAAACCCCCCTTTGTTCTTCGATACAATTTTTCACTTTGAGTATAAAAATGAGGAAATGAGCAGAAACGGATACTTACATTTATTCCTCGTGGTTCCCATATAATTAAATATTTAGTATTGCTTGTATCATTGCTGGAAAATGCCATAAAAATGGGAAGCCAAAACAAAACCATTTGCCAACAGAACCGCCCTTTTCCTTAAAACCCGTGTCTGCTCCTGCCTTTTACATATAACTTTCAGCTTAATATTAGGATGTGACCAGATTAGTGAGTACTTTTATAATGAACACATCTGAAATATGCTTAATTATAACAGTCTTTCATAATTCCATAAGGAATGACTTGTGTACCTTTATGTTTGTTTTATATTGTTTTGTGTTATACAGACAGGAAATTCTACATTATCAACCGATATCATTTAATGACACTGATGTGAGAAGGGAGGGGTGGATGTTAAAAAAAAAACCATCACAGTTTTGGTGACTTCTAGCTCATATTGCCAGTTATTTAGGTCATTCACTGACAATTTGGATTATTCGGAACATGTCAATCGATTACGGATTCTGGGTGTTCAAAGTATTAATTAGAGTATCATCGGGTTTCATTGTGAGTTTTTTAAAAGATGGTTTTTAAATCTTTGAATTATAATACAGGCCTGCGGAATTAAGAATTTTTATGAATAGCCAACCGGGCTAGTAAATAAAAACATCCACTAGCCCATAATTATTATCACTAGCCCGATATTTATTTTATCAGTTCCCACAATAAGCATCGAACCCTTGCTCTGGTTAGGTGGAGCAAATTTTTTTACAAAAAGTGCACAACATAATATTTTGCGTTTTGTCATAAATTATCTATTCCCTGGGTTCACCTCTCTCATCCTTTTTCCATTTTTCTTGTCAAGAAAGGTTGCCATTTCCTTCTCATACTGTTTATCCTTTTCTTTAATTTTATCACTTGTTTTCTCTTCTTCTTTTTTTGTGGTGGCTTTGAAACATTTTCAAGATATTTCCACATTTTTATTTAGCAGTCGACATATATGACATGCGCAAAGTGAAACAAAGCGAAGATCCGGCACCGGACGGTATGCCATAAATAGACAGAGAAAGTGGTGTTTTCTAAACTTGACCTCATTTTCAGAATGTTAGCAAAGTTAAAATGGCGACAACATTGCATTAAAGGTCACATGCATGGTATAAGAAATGTTTTATGAATTCGAAAGTGAACATTACAGAACTCAAAAATTGCAAGTTGCCCAATGGGCTAGTAGATTTTGATTTTGATTTGCCAGGGAGTTTTTTTTTACCAATTCGGGCTAGCGGGCGAGTGCAATTCCACAGGCCTGATAATAGTTTTTCAATAACATTAAATGATTATTTTACCACTGATCACCCCATCTTCACCGGGCAGTCCCACAGCAAAGTGGATATGATTGCGATCAAACCTCTTCAAACCCTGCAAATATTAAAAACATACATACATGTGTGTGTGCATGCATGTGTGTATGTATGTAACTGTAAATCAATGTGAATGTCAATGTGAATGCCCAGACCCTGCAAATATTAAAAACATACATACATGCACATACATGTGTGTGTGCATGTGTGTGTGCGTATGTATGTAACTGTAAATCAATGTGAATGTCAAACAATGTGAATGCCCTGACCCTGCAAATATTAAAAACATACATGCACATGCATCTGTGTGTGCATGCGTGTGTGTATGTATGTAACTGTAAATCAATGTGAATGTCAAACAATGTGAATGCCCAGACCCTGCAAATATGCAATTATTAAAACATACCATATATCTTCGCCTATAAGTCGAATTATTTACACCAAAATTTTATGTGAATAGCAGGGGGGTCGACTTAGGAGGGAGTCCAAACAAAAATATTTTAAAAAATATATAATATATATTTTCGTATTGTGATAATTGACGTTTAGCAAGTCTAACAAAGGTTTGTTTCGTTTGATTTAAAATCGTAATAATGGA
>JAULBS010140135.1:0-12776 GCA_032355785.1 Symmetromphalus regularis | reverse complement strand
GTTCTGAATAACCTTGGCGAGTGAAAATTCCCGGTTAATTTCTTCCATGACGATTTCTTTGATTATTGTCCAGAATTCCGTGACGTATCTCTTAATGTTTCCTTCGACATTCCAGTAGCTATATGCCCAAATTCCCTGCAGTATATGAATTGTGCACACTTAATGTCAATCAACTAAATAACAAACTTATGTTGTAGATATATTTATGAAATAATGTATAGGACAGTTAAAACAAGCACTCTAATTCAAAATTTAATTATAATATAAATTTGAGAAGAAATCAATATTAAACATAAAATTAATAAATTATTAAAATATAAACATTTTTAATGCAAGCTGTAAAACATTTAATTCATAAATATTAATATGTAACACCTTATTAAAACAGTTTACTGCATTTGTATTTAAACAAAATTATAATAATATATTTTACAAGACAAACCTACATCAGACTGTATTAATTTTAACACTAATGAAACAACTCGTTTCATTTTCATGTTAGGCAAATACAATATAATGTTCTTTTTCCAATATCTTAAATGTTTTAATATTTATAAAACATTAATACATATACGCATTCTTTCCCTTTCTTCAATCGACACAAATAGTAAATTATTAATCAAGAACTCGTGTTCTTTTATCACGGATGCCTCCATTTTCTCTAAACATACACACACCCTACTACAGATTTGCGTTTTTCTGTTAATATGAGAAAACAACATTTATAAATTAACCTGTTGGTAAGCATCATTGACCATTCCATGGAGATGTGCAACGTCAGCGTCGGACATGATGCTGTGAACAGCAGTGTTGTAGTAGTGAGGAATTCTAGCTGATCTGATGCCATGAGCAATGCTGTCAGACATTGTGTAGACATACTTCTTGTAATTGCTGATGCTCAATGGACTCCGAAGTATTTCTGCCCATGGGTGATTCACGATGGCATCCAAGAAGTCTAAAATATTAAGTTTTAGCTTTCATATTATATTTTATCATTTCATTATTATTATTATTAATTTTTTTTTAAGTGGATTTCTTTGAGATAAATACGTTTCCAAAATATTTATTTGTTAGTAAAATATAATATAATTAGACCATTCTTTACCTGTTACATTATATCAGCTTGTTGTATTATATCTACCTGTTGTATTATATCTACCTGTTCATTATATCTACCTGTTGTATTATATATATCTGTTACATTATATCTGCCTGTTACGTTATATCTACATGTTGTATTATATCTACCTGTTGTATTATATCTACCTGTTCATTATATCTACCTGTTGTATTATTTCTATCTGTTGTATTATATCTGCCTGTTACATTATATCTACCTGTTACATTATATCTGTATGTTACATTATATCTGCCTGTTACGTTATATCTACCTGTTGTATTATATCTACCTGTTACATAATATATTCCTGTTAGATTATATCTACCTGTCGTATTATATCTACCTGTCATATTATATCTACCTGTACATTATATCTACCTGTTACATTATATCTATCTGTTACATTATATCTGCTTGTTACTTTATATCTACCTGTTGTATTATATCTACCCTTTGCATAATATATACCTGTTACATTATATCTACCTGTCGTATTATATCTACCTGTTACATTATATCTACATGTTACATTATACCTACCTGTTTTATTATATCTACCTGTTACATTATATCTACCTGTTACATTATATCTACCTGTTTTATTATATCTACCTGTTTTATTATATCTACCTGTTGTATTATATCTACCTGTTGTATTATATCTACCTGTTGTTTTATATCTACCTGTTACATTATATCTACCTATTACGTTATATCCATTATATTATATCTATCTGTTACGTTATAACCATTGTATTATATCTACCTGTTACATTATACATATATCTACCTGTTGTGTTATATGTACCTGTTGTATTATATCTACCTGTTGTATTATATCTACCTGTTACATTATATCTACCTATTACGTTATATCCATTGTATTATATCTATCTCTTACGTTATAACCATTGTATTATATCTACCTGTTACATTATACATGTATCTACCTGTTGTGTTATATCTACCTGTTAAATTATATCTACCTGTTGTATTATATCTACCTGTTAAATTATATCTACCTGATGCATGTCCTGTAATCATGTTGATATTTGAGTTATATCCACGTCTGACATCTCGCACCACTTCGTCAATGTTGTTAATCACTGCAACGACTGTTTCCACTCCCATGTTAACCACAGACTGAAAACAAACAGCTAATAACTGTTAAGATCATATAGTAGTACCACTAATGTAAAGTAGGAATAAATAGTTACAGTGAATCAATAAATGAAATGAGGGCCTGCATTTTAAATTGTACGCATTTTGGTAAAAACATTTCACATATGTTTGGATGCTATTGTTCCTATTTTTTTTTAAATCACATCTTTTATTAAGTAATATATTATTGCAATTAGAAGGACCTGGAAATGATATTTGCTTTCCCTGTAAAAATTTCTGATATCAACCAATTTGTGCAGAAATAGATTAATATTTACAATTTAAGAATTTATCAACTTAGATTTTGTAGCATATGATTTTTATTATTTAATGTAACTTATTATACGCGAGCTGCATTGAGTTAATCTTACATAGAAGTGTAGATTTTTATTAAAAGTTCGAAAAGAGTGTTTGACAAAATGACACACAGTTAACTTGTAACTGTTAAATCTTCCAAAATAACAAATGTGTATTGGACAATGTCCATGACTGGCCGCTTATTTGTAGGTTTGGTAATACAGCAATTTTCTGTTCTTTAGTATAGAGCCTAATATCCAAAATATCAGACGAAACGTAATGTAATATGTGTAATAACTGAATCTTTACAAACATTAGTTGCCAGTCCAGATTTCTTGTACTCGTAATAACATACAGTATAAAGCCTATTCAAACTTGCCTTAAATGCAGCAATGTAGCTTTGAACCAAGCTGAAATATTTTTCCTTGATTGGATAGGACCTCAGAGTTGCAAAGATGTCTTTATATCCTCCGTTAATAATTTGACGGATGGATCTGTACTGGACAACTATGTCATCGTAGATATTCCTGATCAAATAAGAAACATTTTATAAGAAACACTCTGACGATATTTATATTATTATATATTGTCCAAACACTATGACAAACTTATATATTTTCTATATGCTGTTATAATTGAAAAATGCCAATTATTTGAATAGAACAAACAAATCTTCCATTTTGATAATTTCAAAATGGGTTAATACTGTTTCCGGTACCGTGTTTCTGAATTCGTGTTCTAGATTCGGTTTACCGTGATCTTCGATGAGTTTTTATAAACTTATCCTTCAGTAATAACAAATATAACAATCAAAAAAGCAACTCTTAAGGTTTCAGGTACCACATTTTTAAACTCTGTTTCGCATCAAAACTAGACAAAATCTGAGAAAAAAACAAAAAAACGTTCATAGCCGTAAATTCATAAAAGACACAAGATGCAATTTCATATAATATAAAACAAAATTGTCCCTTTATGTATGAACCTATTTAATAAATGTATGTTTTAACATAAATGAATTTTTTGTAATTTACTTGACATTTATACGAAACAGAGTCTGTAAATATATAGTTTTTAGACAATCTAATTGGAGACATTATAATATTCTTACATTGGAATCCAGAGGGCGCTGGCGATAGAGCGGATGTAGAAGTCGTTTCTGTTGTACATGGATTTAATGACTGTGTTGACGTAGTCGAGCTGTGAGAATAGAACCTTCATCTCCTCCTCAAATACGCGATACACTGGTGCAATCTCCTCTTCAATGTGATCCACAGTCCTCACGTAGCGTGCCTCGAGCTCATCACCAACAGCTGCTGACATATCCATGGTGCTGGTCACAAGACTTTCTCCAATGGTACGCATCTGAGCAGTCATGAAGCGCTGTGAGTGCAAAGTAAATCATTATTATCTAAACAGTCTTTAAGATGTTGAGAATTCATGTTTTGCACCGTTTATATAAAAGGCAGTTTTGTTTAATATTACGAAACATAAATAATCATATGAAATCTCATCCTCGTACAAAAAATAAACCATTCTTGATTGACTATCAAAAAACTAACTATGCAATATACATTGTTTTTTTAAAAAAAACCGTGTTAAAGGTATTGCATCTACAAGCATTTTGCAAAGATAAAATATTACACATTCTAAAAAAAGAAGAAAAAAAAGTAAATTATGGTCTATTATAAAAACACAATATTTGACTTTCTTTGAAATTTGAGCTGGAATTTAAGCCTTGTTTTTCTAAAACATTACAATAATATTAATAATTCACAACCAAAACAGTATTTGGCTACTATGGCAACATCATGGCAATTTTGTATTGTTTGCATGTTTTGCATACTGCATGTATTTGTCTATCAAAGATGAATTATTCCTAACACGTTTATGGTAAACGTACCTGGAAATTGCTGATGACTTCTGGCTGCCACATGATGCGTGTGTGGAGGATGCGTGAGGTGTTTAGTCGCATGGTGATGAGTGCGTCACTGTACGTTTGGTAGTTGGCGGTGTGCGCGACCTTCGCTTGCAGGGTGTTGCTGTTCAAGTACTTGGCAATGATCTGGATCTTTCTGTCTGGGTTTGCTTTTTTGAATAAAAGAATATCTTTGAATAACAACGACGTGTGTATAACATTCAAGTGTTTAAATGGGACATTTACTTTCTTCATAAAAAAATATATAGTTTGTTTAACGATGCTCCACTATACTGGTTAATGAGCAGCTATTAGATTTCAAATATACATCGTATATAGCAGTAAACACAATTTTAATTAACCTCATTATTTTTATGAAACGAGTGTAGACCTCAGTGAGAAACCTACCTATATCGTAGTTGGTCTCGAGGTCAAATAGTTTGGCTACAGGATCAACTGTAATAGCAGACTTCATCACCTTCCAGTTATCAATTCGGTTGACAACTTCAACTTTCAGGGGACTGGTACTGATGACCTCTCCATCCATTTCCACCCTTATCTTTGGGCTGACCACCTGGAATAAGTTATTCAATCATCAGTGTAATTAAATAATGGTAAACTGTGTGCAGAAGATCAGATTTGGCACAGTTCCTCACCTCATTAGACCTCATACACATATAAAACCATCAGAGAGTTTTATTTAATTAATAGCTATATATTAATTTTTGTTTTACTTTGAATCTCAATCATGTGTCATACTCAGATATTGGCAAGGAAGAATAGATAGTGTAAGTTTGCATAAATAATTACAGACAGGAAATTAAATTTTTGAATTGTATCTTTAAAATAAATTCGCAAAACCTATATTGATACATTAATAGAAATACATGAATTACGTTTACAAAAATTGTAAGAAGAAGTATCTTATTATCTGGGAATACGTGCAACAAATTAGACATAAACAATATCAAACTCCTTAAGGATGATGTATAATACATATTAGAATACATTATTTAACCACAAGACATACAGATGGAACGCTGAGGAAATATGACACATACCTCTAGGTTCATCTGGTTTTTGAGTCTGTTGATTTGAGCACGCAGTGCCACGTTCATGTTTTCACGTCTGCTTGTCAGGTAGTTTACGTCCATCATTGCAGAGTACTTCTCTGTTGACTGGCCAATGTTACCAGAAAGCCGGAAATCCAGATCGGTGTATGGGTGGGACACTCCCATGACAACACTGTAGTTTGCACCATAACCAGTTGTTGATACATCCTCTATCTTAGACATGAAGGTCAGAGTTTTCCTCGTGTCCATAGAGTACGATAATTCAGTCTTTCCATTGAAGAGTGTTCGTCCTTCGTTTACAATCATCTCAGTTCCAATCGTAACATCCTATAAAATAAATATAAAATGTATTGTTAATTTTGGCAATAACATTCTCAAATTTACAATCAGCTAGTGGATTTTTGTTCTGGGCTAGTGGGAAACCTACCTATATCTGTTGAAAAGAACCGACAACAGTTAACAAAATCATAAATGACAGTTAGCACAGTGATATGTGTACTTAAATAAGCTGAGCATAGACTTACACAGTTATCAATATCTTTTTACACCGACAAACAAACATTAGCAAATACGAAAATTACTTTAGTAATTTTAACACAAATGTTATGTTTACAATCTGACACTTTCATTTTGAGGATTTATTTTTATGAAACTTTAAAACTACTAGATAGAAATACATACAATTATAAAGATATAAAGATTACCTTACAACAGTTAACGAAATCATAAATGACAGCACAGTGATATTTGTACTTAAATAAGCTGAGCATTTACTGACACAGTTATTAACATGTTTTACAGCGACAAACAAACATTTCTAAATACGAACATTTCTTTAGTAATTTTAACACAAATGTTAGGTTTACAAACTGACAACTTCATTTTGAGGATTTATTTTTTATGAAACTATAAACCTAGTAGATATAGATACATAAAATTATACAAATATAAAGATTACCTTGCCAATGTATGGGAGACGGAATGTTATATCTGCTTTGCTCTCAGCTGGTTCAAAGATCGCTTTGATTCCAATCTCCTTTGTCTGGTCCCTGTCAACATCCCAGAAAAATGACCCATCCATGGTCTTCTTATTTCTACGATCTCCATAAGATCCAGTCATCTGGATGCTTCTGCCCGGAATGCCAAATTTCAATGAGCTGTCATACATGCTAGCGTGTCGCCTGCTACGGTCGTTCAAGCTGAAATCATATGCTAATTTATGTCCGGCATCTTCGCTCCAGATCAGCTCGCCCATACTGCTTGTATGGATTGGTGTGTGTTTCACGGAGCCGACAATTCCCACAGTGCGGGACGGGTGAATCACTTTAAATTTGATATTCTTGTCTAAAGCACCATCTCTCATTCCATATGCAGACACGATTCTAAAGTTGCTGTTCGGTTCGTCTTTGTTCCAGTTTAGCATCATATCACCGTCAAAGCTGTTGTCGGTATTAAGACCAGAGATAGTGAAATGCATTGGTCGTGGATGTCGAACGATGACTGATCCTTCGTGGCGAGTGTTCATTTCATAGTCTATAACAATATCAAAGATGGCCTGTCCGTTCATCTCAATTTCTATCTTTTGTACAAATTTCCTTGTTTCAGTAGCATGTTCGAATTTTAAAGAGATCTGTTTAGCAATAACAAATGGAGTAGTAACATCAATGGCTGATACTACTTCTGTTCTTCCCCATGCAGTTTGCATTTGCCAAGTTCCATCAATGACTATTTCTCGTCTTGGTGCCCATGCGATTACATTGTGAATTACATACCTGCCATTTCTTGTAGCGCTAGTAGCGATCAGCTTCAGGTCCCTCATGTGTGGGATGTTACTGTTGAAAAGCACCGACAAGTCAAAGTTAAGTAGAGAGGTAAATCGGACGACTGTTTCAGCTTTTATGGAATCTGTATAAGGTGACGTCAAAAGAGCTGTTGATCGGAAATCTCTCCAGGCGCCTTCGTGGGTAAGAGTCAGTCCAGCTGTTTCAAAGTTCTTAACTGGTGTTGTAATCTGAATGGTTGCTGTTATTGGAGTTGCAGAAAGGTCGATAGATGAAGTGAAACCTAGAGAACGGCCATGACCGACACGCATCATAGTGCTGGCTACATACTTTCTCCATTGATTCGAGAATTCTCCTGTAACTGACACGTCCTCGTATCCTACGAATGGAGTGTGTAGGATTACTTCAAAGTTGACAGTTGGAGTAGTGGCTATTTTGACATTAGCTGAAATCATCTGTCCATTTCCGTATGTGATGTGAGCTCTGCCTCTTATAGCACCATCCACAGAATAACCTACAGAAAGTCCTGTATTTCTGAACATGTCAAAAGGAGTTTTGATGTCTATCTGACCATGGAATCCAGCAGTTGTTTTCATTGATGCATTGATTTCAATGATCTTTCCATTAGCACCAGCTACAACAACTATGTCCTTTTCGGTATCATTGTCATTTGCTGTAATGGTCAAAGTTGCTTTCTGGTGAATACTGTTCAATATGTATTCTGCTTCATAATCAACTGACATGGTCCTACTTCCAAAGTTTGCATTTATGGTGGCTATTACTTCAGTTGAATGTCCAACTGATGCAGCTATCTTTCCTACAAATGATGTTGGCTTGTTGGTTTGTTCAATGCTCAATACAATGTTTTCAGAGAACGGGCTTTTGACAACAACTTCGATAGACTGAATATTTTTTAGAAAATAAGCATTTTTCCAAATGTTATATGGTGTTATGTTGATCATATCTTTAGCAAATCGTACCAGGTAGCTGACTTCAATCATCTGATGATCCATACCCATCACAACAGTAACACGTCTCTCTGCGGCATAAGCGTTGTATGTTATGTTAAATACCACATTTCTTGTCATGCCAGGATACTGAATTTCAGCTTCACAATCAACAGACATTACTTCTGCCTCAACAGTTCCGGTTACAATGGCCATGGCAGACATTTCTTGTCCAACAGATCCCGATATCTTCCTGATGAATTTGGAGGGACGGTTGATTCGTTCAATGTTTAAAGTGATTGCATCAGTGAATGGTGTCTTAATGTTTACTCTCATTGTCTTTATAGCACTTAGAAGATCGAATTTGTCAACAATGAAGTATGGAGCTGTGCTGATTGAACTGTCTTCCATTTTTACAATCATCATGTTGATGTCAAAGACCTGAGTATTAATTCCAGCAACAATTTCCATTTGGATCTCCGGGTCAATCGTCTTAGCATTTACTCTTAAAATAAAATTTCTTTGCATGTTTTCAAATCTGTATTCACCTTTAGATTCAATAGCAAACATGTTGTTGACGTTGCTTACTGTTACCGTGCCTGTGGCTAAGAAAAATTGAGCAATGGATGCTCGTACATTTCCTTTAAATCCATTTGGCTGAATAAAGTATTCAATGTGAAAAGCTGCATTGTCCACAAATGGCTTCATGTCTATGGTAATATCTGCAGTGTTGTCATTCCATGTTATTCTCAGGCCACCTTCTACCCTTTGGTAAGTACCGTAACGGGCTTCCACGTGTGTTTCAATTACCCGGCTTCTCCATGTACCTTGCAGTACCACGCTGATATGTCCTGCATTTACAAATGGTGTGTTAATTTGTGCTTCAAAAACAAATGGGTTGCTGATTCTGAAAGTGGTGTCAATTGTAATAGCCTGTCTTGGAGAATATTCGGTTTCAAAGACAAAATGTGTGCCTCTCGCAGTTTCTTCACTTGTTACAGCCATCTGGATATATGGAAAGCATGCAAAAGGAGTATCAATACGTAGTTTAGCTCTCAGATCGGATAGATAGCTCCAGCTGACAGTTCCTTTAAGGGTTCCAAAGATTGGTGACACAGTAACCGCGTTTATAATTCTGAAATCGTGCAGTCCTCCACTGAATTCAATACCAGCTTCTATTTGTCTGAATTGTACAAAAGGTGTTTCAATTTTTATCCAGAATTTCTTTACATTGTCCATCTGGAATCGGCTTTCAAATTCAATTGCTTTTCTGATGCCATATTCAACAGTGGCAGTAGAGACGTACTCCGATCCTACAAGTCGTTGAGATCCTCTAATCACAATGTTTTGCATGTACGCGTAGGGGGTGGTTATGCGCATCTCTCCATTAAAATTGCTCACTGATATTGCTGTTAGGGAACCACTTGCTGTGATTTTGTTGTAAGGTGACCACTGGAGTTCAGCATATACAATCACTGGATTTCGGTTGATCTGAGCTTTCATTTTTGCAGAAATGTCATCCATCCATGGAGTAGCTACCATTACGTCCAACTCCATACTGCCTGGTGATCTGATGTAGTTTACGTTTGTTTTTATTGCTGCTGCATTATTGTGGATGAAGTGGGCTTTACTGCGAACAAATCCTGTTCCAAATTCATTACTCAGGTTCATATCAACGTCTTGTAAGGCCTGCCAGGGTGTTTGAATATTGATGCTTCCAGTAGTTTTGGCATGTGGTAATGAGGCGTGATGTCCCACCATATTAAACTGCAGAATGTGTCCTCTTCCCCAATCAGAGTTGATCACCGTTTTGATGGACCGGTCTGTATTATAGTGATTCCAGTTATTCGTGATACCAAAGTAAGGTTCAACAACTACACGAAGCTTGCCTCTGTTTTGGATTTGGAAGCCGCGATTTACATGTTCCATGTCTATGGCGAAAATATATTGTTGCCCATTGATGTCTGCATTGATATCAGTGTCAAATTTGTTTACTTCTGCGTGATGTATCATTTTTATAGCAATCATCTTTACACCAGGTATGTTGGATTTGAAGCTCGCTGCTCCTTCAATATTGGTAACTCTGTAATTACCTGTGTCTTGGCCTGAGATTACCAACTGAGCGTTTCTTTTGTCAACAGATATTTTGACCTCTGTGTTCAGCGTGGTGTCAAACCTGTGCATGATTCCAACGTTCATTCTACGCATGATCCTCCATGGTGTTGTTGCAGTCATGCTGAGATCTACATTTCGTAGAGAAACTGGCTTGTTGATGGCGACGACTGCTGTAATTTCTCTCTCATTTGCATCCCATGAAAGACTCGTCTTTGCAGACATTTTTCCATATGTGTCTTCTGTTATGATTTCAGCCCTTATGTCCTTGATTCCTCTGAATGGAGTTTGTACAGATGCAATAATCTGTGTGCTGCCTCTACCCATTGTAGATTGTGGTGCGAATGTCGTATCAATGACAATTTGTTTTTTTGGTAACCAGGAAAACTCGGCATGAGTGATGTAGCTTACTCCTGCATTGTGTCTCATCTTCAGCTGCAGTGTTCGAGATAGATATTTCAGTATGAAAGCAGAGTCAATATTGGAGAGTGATGGAATGTTCACCTTGCCATGAAACATCACTCGTTGTTTTCTATCTCTATCTGCATCCCATTTCGCGTCAATTTTTCCAGCATATTGATATCCAATACGTTCACCTTCAATTTCCATTTCAATATGGCGTGATGGGTAGCTAATATCAACTGTCCACTTGCCTTTAGGTCCTTCTGCATACTTATACTTTGTTGTTAAACCATATGCATTGTTGTCATGGTCAAGTTGTCCAGACAATTTGAAATCTTCAGGATCCAGATCTGTCATACCAATGAGTCTGACGGGCTTCATAAATGGCACAATGATGTCACTGGTAATTGCATGCGCATTCTTCGAGGGTCTTCTGTAGGTGGTGCTGATGATGGATTTGGACTGATCATATTTGACATTGATATTATGCGAAAATTCTTTGTAAGATGGTTGTGTAAGATCTGTGCTGACAAAGATTGATTTCCCAGGGTAGCTAATGGAGAAATCACCAAACATGTTTGAAAGTTTCTTACTGCTGACATCCTTCAGATTTAGAGCAGCTTTGACATTGTGTTTCGTTCCATATTTCATGTCAATTGTAGATGCCAGGTATTTCTTGTCCTGCTTGTGATCACCATTTATAGCAAAGTCAATGTCCTGTAAAAGAAAGTATTTAGAGTGGGAAACCTGAATGTATAAATAATTGATGTATATGTATAATACAACTTAAAATAAATATTATGAAGTTGTTCTGTATTTATACAATATTATAACAAGTTATATAATTGCACAAAACATAATCCAATTATTATAAGTAACAAAACGGTTCAAACACGTTTTATTGGTATGTTATATTGGTATCATTTTTGGACTAACCCAGTTTTTTTATCAACATATTAAGGTAGTTTCTGGTAAGGGAAAAAGTTGAATGTGTTCATTGAGGGTTCAAACCTACAACCAGTTCCAATTAGTCAGAATCTCTATCACAGCTCTACCCTATTTTAAAACTTGAATATATCAGAAATATAATTACATGTTGTGAGGATTTTCCCTTGAGGCTGTATTCAATGGATGCTAATTTAGATTTGATTCGATGGTTGAGACTGGCTAAGCCGGACATCACATGGGAGTTGCCATATCTAATTGTTGCTCCAACTCCGGTGTATTTGTTATTGCTGTGACTGAAGTCCATGTCAGCTTGGAAGTTGAGATGAGGTGTCGACTTGGAATCCAGATTGCTACAATAATAAAATATATAAGCCAATAAAGGGAAAAAAAGGAAGGATTTGTGGTTTAACTACACACCAACACATTGTTTATTCAGCGGCTATTAGGTGTCAAACATGGTGTTTTTCGCACACATGGTCTTTAGTGGAAAACTGCTAATGCCACATAGGCTTCTCTTACCAATTAGCAGCAAGAGATCTTTTACATGCCTTTTTGCCACAGACAGGATAGCACACACAACAGCATTTGATAAACCAGTTGTGGATCACTGGTCATTGCAAGTGGCGTACATAGTCTTGCAGAGCACTCACCCTGGGTATCGTAAACCAAGTGAAAACTACTCAATCTGTTTGTAATGAATTCACTTTTAAATAATATTTAACTTGTTTTGTTTGATATAGAAGCAATGTGTATGTTGTCTTAGAAGCAGAAATCCATTATCCTAGCATGACTGGAAAGGCAGTAATTAAAATTAAAATATCATTCATAATGCAGTGAGACGATGTAATTACTTATGGACCATAATTGGTTGAAGTGGGAAATTTATTATTTAAAACTTTTCAGATTAGAAACAAAAATACAAGCTTATTCGCTACCCAGTAAAAATCTTACATTGACTAACGTTTTAAAACATAATAATTTATAGGGCACAGATTTATATAATAGTTTTGGAAACAAATT
>JAULBS010140124.1:0-12777 GCA_032355785.1 Symmetromphalus regularis | reverse complement strand
TTTTCTTGCCCCCCCCCCCCCCCCCACCTTCCCCATCACCCCACGATGCAATTTCAATTGGAAACGCCTTGTGCATATTTACGCAATAGTTGGCATTTACTGTTGAAAACAATAATACACATTAGCAGAAAAGTTTTCTAGAAGGTAATTCCTAATTTCCTAAGATCTTGTGCACTTTGCCACTAATACCTCAGTCACACTTACGCTACGATTGTCCGCGACCTCGACGATCGTGGACGGTCGTGGGTTTGTTTTCTGCGATCGGTGGATTGCCGTCAGACTGTAGGAATTGTCGCCACAGGTCTGTGACTTGTCGAAGACTAATCTCACAACTGGTCGCACATGTTAATTCACGACTAATGGTACGACCGTCGCACGACTAGGCGCACAACTAGTCACGCATCGTCGTGCGACGGTCATTCACAATAGGTCGACTGTGGTTCGACGGTCGTACAGTACCCTGACAAGTCGCGAGACCTGTGGTAAGACCATCTAATAGCACCGCCGACCTTAATACGACAAGATACGATGATATCGGACGCAGCCTGATTTAGGAACATGTTCAAAAACCTCCGTGCGACTGTTTTCGGTCGTGAGACCATCCAAGACCACTCGTGACTCGCAGACGATCCTAAATTGTCGTAAGTTATCTCTTAGTGGGACTGAGGCTTAAAGCGTTTTTTCTAGGTGATGGCGTAATAATATGGTCGTGTTTGCGACTACCTAGTCACAACCTTATCGCCTGTTTATTATTATTATCATTATCATTCTTATCATCATCATTATAATTTTGCGATTTAAATTTTTTTTATATAATTTTTAAATTCTTTTAAATTTTAATGATTTAACGTTAAACGCATAGTCCCACGGACCCTTGACCTAATTAATTAAAAACACTTCATTCAACTACTTACATAACTACCGCATCTCGCTTATTATCAATTTTTTAAAAATAGTAATGAATTATGCTCACGGACAAATAAATCATAAACCATAAACTCGACATGGAATTCCCTATACCCTGGTTCAGGTATATATGCGTGATATAAAAGCGAGATCTAGTATCACAAATGTATGTAAGTTTCATTCGTAATTAATATTTTGAGCACAAAGACCCTTAAATTCCTTGGGGATATACATTTAATATTATTATTTTGTTTTTCAGTGTGCTCTTCAGTTAGTGGACATACGTGCTTGGGTTCTCCAGGATGTACAGTAGACCCGCTATATGAATGCCAGTTTGCAGGTCCATGCTGTATTGTTTGATACGTACAGCTGAAACTGTTAACTACACGTCCATGTAGATAGCTGGAACTGTTAACTACACGTCCATGTAGATAGCTGGAACTGTTAAACACGCGTGGTTGTCATTTCAACACGCGTTCATGTGGATAGCTGTAATTTCAACACGCGTTCATATGGATACCTGTAAATTGAACACACATTATTGTGGATATCTGTAATTTCAACATGCATTATTGTGGATATCTGTAATTTCAACACGCATTATTGTGGTATTTGTAATTTCAACACGCATTATTGTGGATATCTGTAATTTCAACACGCATTATTGTTGATACCAGTAATTTCAACACGCATTATTGTAGATATCTGTAATTTAAACACGCATTATTGTGGATATCTGTAATTTCAACACGCATTATTGTGGATATCTGTAATTTCAACAAGCATTATTGTGGATATCTGTAATTTCAACAAGCATTATTGTGGATATCTGTAATTTCAACACGCGTTCATGTAGATAGCTGTAAGTTCAACACGCATTATTGTGGATATCTGTAATTTCATCACACATTATTGTGGATATCTGTAATTTCAACACGCATTATTGTGGATACCAGTAATTTCAACACGCATTATTGTGGATATATGTACTTTAAAGATGCTTTCATGTAGATATCTGTAATTTCAACACTCATTATTGTGGATATCTGTAATTTAAACACGCATTATTGTGGATACCAGTAATTTCAACACGCATTATTTTGGATATCTGTAATTTCAACACGCATTATTGTGGATATTTGTAATTTCAACACGCATTATTGTGGATATCTGCAATTTCAACACGCATTATTGTTCATACCAGTAATTTCAACACGCATTATTGCAGATATCTGTAATTTAAACACGCGTTTATGTGGATATCTGTAATTTCAACACGCATTATTGTGGATATCTGTAATTTAAACACGCTTTTATGTGGATATCTGTAATTTCAACACGCATTATTTTGAATATTTGTAATTTCAACACGCATTATTGTGGATATCTGTAATTTAAACACGCGTTCATGTGGATATCTGTAATTTCAACACGCATTACTGTGGATATCTGTAATTTAAACACGCGTTTATGTGGATATCTGTAATTTCAACATGCGTTCATGTATAGATGGAAGCAATAAACTTACGTAGAAATTATCTTCTCATTACGTTATGCGTTATGTAATTTTAACAAATTAATTAAAGTGGCGGATCCTAGGGGTCCAGGGGTACATTGGTCCGGAATCATACCCTCTTTTCTAAAAAAATTTTTAATTATTATTAGTTTCTTTTTTCTACATTTTACGAGTGGATGGACATGTATCGCTACATATGTATATATTTATGCTACATAATATATTATCATAAACTCCTAAAAAGTACATTTTCCCAGCACCTAGCTCAGTAACATTTAACGCAAATGATGGTAAAACTATGCTAAGGTTAAATCATACTGTAAATGTCTAAAGAACAACATGTTAAGAAAATTTACTTCAATGATATAATACATAAAATAAATGCTGTGGAGAAATAGTGCCAATGGCATTTTCTACGGCAATTTTAGCGTAAAGAATACTTTATTTTCAATAATAATAATAAAAAATATACCTTGAACAATTTTTTTTTAGTTATAGGCAAAAAAAGTGCCGCGGTGAATTATAAACTCGGTGGATATCTCCACGGCATTGCCGACTGCCGTGCGCGATTTCTGGGGTTGAAGTACATATATATTTAGAGGAAACCCGCTGTCGCAACATAAACAACTCTTTCCGATAAGCAGCAACGGATCTTTCATATATGCACTTTCCCACAGACAGGGCAGCACAAACCTTAGATGAACCCGTTGTGAACCACCGTTTGGAACAGAAAATAGCCCAAACTGCAAATGGACGTCAATCATAAGAAGGATCGACCAATTCACAGGCGGACACTCTACCGTTTTAGCTACGTCCCGCTCTGCACAAAAAAATGAGAAATATACTTCTTTGTTCTCCATATAGAACCAGTTGTTTAACAAAACAAAAAAACATACGTATTCATAAACACTGGTGTACATATTCCTGATCGCGTGACAAACATAAAAACACATTTTACATATTGAAATCGACAGTCTCCTTATCTTTCAACACCTTTATAATATATACTACCCAAAAGAATTTAAGGCTAAAAGGATATTTTTGATTATTTTTGTAAGTTTGTCTTTTTCAGCCAGATAGGGTTAGAATACCCACCTATAGGACTATAGACATCACGCTATTATGGGACATGCAGTTATTGCACTTATCTTTAAGAAAAACATTTTAATTAACCCAGATTTCCTTTTCATGAATTTGAAGCAAGAACTTAAACTAAAATGACAACCTGCCCATTGTGACACCTCATGCAACATTTGCATGTTTACTTGAGTGTCATTCCATTCATGCTAATTTTAGCAATAAAAGGGATGATATTTTTCTTTCATGAGCACTTTAAGTTTGAAGATGGTGCGATAACTCAGCTTTTAAAAAGTAAAGTTTGTTTTATTTAACAACGCCTCTAGAGCACATTGATTTATATTTCATCATCGGCTATTGGACGTTAATCATAATTAAGGTAATTTTGACATATGTCTTTAGAGAAAACCCGCTGCCGCCACATTGGCTACTCTTTTCGATAAGCAGCAAGGGATCTTTTCTATGCACTTCCCCACAGACAGGACAGTAGATACCACGGCTTTTGGTGAACCAGTTGTGGACCACTGATTGAAACGGAAAATAGCCCAAACTGCAAATGGATCCACTGAAAAATAAAATTGTCTACGGCAAAAAAAACCTGCCGCGGAGATTTTCATTCTCCGCGGCAATATCCACGGCAATGCTGATTGCCAAGGGCAATTTAGGGGTTGTTATTTAGTGGCTATTATGTGTCAGCCATATGATGTTTTGTGACACATGGTATTTAGAGGAAACCAGCAACCGTCACATAGACTACTCTTTCCGATTAGCAACAAAAGATATTTTATATGCGCGATTCCACAGACAGGATAGCAAAAACCACGGTATTTTATAAACCAGTTGTGGATCACTGGTCGGTGTAAGTGGAGTACATCTACCGACTGAGCTTTACGTAGAACTCACCTAGGGTTGGATCCGATATCGAGACATTAGCGGATCCAGAGGTGGGTCTGGTGGTCTGGACCCCACCCTTTTCTATATAAAAAAAAAAAAATTAATAATATATTTTCCGAGTGGAAGGACGTGAAAATTAACCATTTTCCTCAAGTCCTATTTACCTATCACATTTGGACCACACCTTTCAGAATTCCAGCATCCGCGCATGCGAGATTAAAAATACCAGGCCGCAACTGTTTCAGTTTCAAGTATTTTTGATCCGTGCCCACGTCCAATTGGGTTCGGGCACGCTCGCCACGGGCCTAGTGTCTTTAGGTAAAGGCACTGGGTCCGGGGAGAATGCCGCGACTGGTTTTGATCTCAGTACCTACCAGCCATGAGTCTGCTTACATAATAGGCCTACACCACGGAACTGATCAGTATAAATATTTCAAGATGATCATCTATTTTCATAACTGGGTCGAGTTTACGATTAAAGTTATGATTACATTTTAGACTGAGAAAATTCGGACATTTTGCCAATACTAATATTACTACTAATAATTAATTTTAAAATAATAATAAAATAAATAAAAATGGATTCGCGTCGATTTAGGTCTGACATCCCGGTCACAGTCCGCGTTCGAATTTTACTGTCGGCGAGTACTTCCTGTTTACGGCTTCCTGTTTATAGTTGTCACAACAAAGATGCCAGGTAATATTATAATTTTATGTAAAAACGTTAATATTTTTAAGTATAGCAATTATGGCGATAATATACAAATATGCGATATTATAAATACAGATGTGGTTCTTGTCTGTTATAATGTTTTGATAGAATAGTTTATCTTTTATGTAATTATTATAGCGCACCTGCTTGCTACTTCTTTCTGTTCTGTTTTCGATGTTACCTGTTTTCGTTATATAAAGTGTTTTATATTGTCCTTCCCAGAGATACGTAATGAGAAAGGTTTATACAGGCACTGCGGTGTAGGGAGGGGGCAGGGTTGGGGTGGGGGCGCATGGTTCCCCCACTTTTTAGGAGTCAACTAATTAAAACAAATTACAAAAAAAAAAAATATTTTACTGAATAAAAATATTTTCAGGCTCGGTGACAAAATCCAGAGTTTTCGAAGTATGAGAGGGTTCTTGCATGAACTCTGCAGCCATTCAGTCACCTACTTTTCACTAGTGCATTCCTCTCCCATGCCTCCTCCCATTCAAATGCACTGTGTGTGTCCTGTTATAATTATGATATTTTGTATGACTTTTGACCATACAACAAGTTTTTGTTATTTAAAATATTTCATATAACTTTGATATTAGTACCACATTTTAGATTGGACCACTGAATAAGTTGGCTAAACATAGCATGAACTAATTTGTTACAGGAACAACCGATTCATCAAGACCTCAGAGTATTCATGATGCTGTCAAGAATGGTGATGTTTTTGTCATGGAGCAGATGGTCAAGAATGGAGCCAGTATAAATGAGGTGGAAGAGGCAGAAAAGTTTACACCACTGCACACTGCATGCAACTTCGGATCACTTGAGGTCATTAACCATTTCAGACTCATTAAGCCACTGCCTTGAAGTGCCCCAGGAATTGATATATATCTCAGCAGTTAAGCAAAGGATAAATTTAAAGATGGTTAATTGATAATAACTTTTTTTTATTATTCGTGGTAGAAGTTTGGTTAAAGTATATTTGTAAAGATAAATGAATTTCCTTTATATTTTATAATTATATATAAATATAGGTATTTATTGTATTAATTCCTTATTATAAGGATATCAAATTTCTATGAAAATCAGTTAACGAATTGACCCATTTAGAAAATCTTCACTCAGTCTCAGACAACGTGCATGTGTCTCAGAAGTGGTATGTTATCTTATATTCGTGATACTATTTCACCTACTTGCATTGCGTCTTGAGTTTTTATTCTCATATTTCGATAAAACATCACTATCGCAGTCATTTTCCGAGAACATGCTGCCATTACATTTCAATACAAAATCTGACGAAAACTGACCCCCCAAAAAATGAACATTTTCAAAGCAAACCACGATACATTTCTAACAGGATGTTATTCTTAGCATTACTTAAACTGCGCATGTCAAGTTATGAATAATTTGGTGGTAAATACAAGTTAGAAAGACACAACAGGATTTCCCATTCTGAAATCTGAACGGTTATTTTTTTTATAGCGGGATTTCCCATTCCAAAGTCGGAAAGGGTTAAGCTATTTATGAATTCCAAATTTTAGGGAGAAGTAACTTTTCCATCCTAACCTTAAGATGGAGAAGTTTTCAACCAGAGGGAGACTTGGTTTTAAAAGTACAAATACTTGTTAATATTAATAATAATGAACAAAGCAATTGTAGGTGTTAAAATATTATAAAAACTAATATGACTATGTGTACAGGGGTTGAAAAATTATTTTAAAACACATTTGACCAAGGGCAAGTGAGATTTGCTTTTTCACTTGCCCACAATGTTTTCACTTGCTCATTAAAAATATACTACAAAATACACTAAAATATGTTCCATGTATAGCATGTCATACACAATATAATATTCTAATTATAACATTCTTGCATTGCTGATTGCTGTAGGCAATTTCATTGGTTGCCATAGCACTCCACCTCATTTGTGAAGCACTCGATCCATCCCATAATAAAGTCTAGATTGGTTCTTTGTTCATGACTCCATTACCTAAATTCCTATATTATTTTCAAACAAAATTAATGTGCATATGATTATTAATTAAGTATCTGGGTTTTCAGTGTGTGCATTGGTTGTTATGGCATGGAGCCGATCCCACGGTTACAACTCCACGAGGCTGGAGCCCTGCTCATTTAGCAGCAATACGGGGACAAGATGGATGCATGCAGGTAAGATAGAACTCATATGGGGACAAGATTTAATATAAAATAAAAGCTATATCCGAGACCGAAATAGCATGTAAAATATTGCATGCTGCTTTTTTTTTTTTTTTTAAACAGATGTGTCTGGCTGGTAACCTGTTTTATTCTCATTTTAATTATTAATTATTGTATAAACATATATGTATATAAAAGGAGAAAAATTTCTTTATATGTTGTATATGGGCATGAACATGTTAATATCTACAATTGCTAATTATTGCATTTTTATAATGTTTTAATTCTTTATCTTTGAATTTACTTACTTACTTAGTTCGTACTTTCTTAATTACTCCTTATTTATTTATTTTTACTTACTTAATTAATTTCTACTTACATACTTGCTTACTTTTATTTTATTATTATTATTTCTATTTTTTACTTTTTTTTAAATTATTATCTTTTTTTGTAGGCTTTGGCTAACAATGGTATCAGTCTGGCTGGGAAAGATGTACGTGGATCAACACCTCTTCACTTAGCATCTTCTCACGGCAACTCTTTTACTCTCCATACAATACTCAGAACAGGGGTGGTAAGTTACTACAGTACATGTAAACTATGTCGTGGCAGCAGGTTTCCTCAGAAATACATGTCAGAATGACCACATGATTGATGTCCAATAGCCGATGGTAAGATAAAAATGTGTTCTAGAGGCATCGTTAAATAAAATAAACTTTACTTTAAAATGTTTCTTTAAAATTTGTTGTTTCATATTTGACATTTTGTCAGCTAACAGAATGATGGATCAATATTAAATGTTTCAGAATGTAAATGAAGTGGATAAAAATGGCTGGACTCCTCTGCACTGTGCGGCATATCACGGCAGACTGGGCTGTGTACAGATGCTATACAAGTGGGGCGGCCATCTTGATGAAGTAGATAACAATGGAAATACACCAGGTATTTTAAATATATACAGAGAACGTAGCATGTGATATGCACATAGCAAATGATATGAGAAATATACATATCATGTACCACATGGTATGTGAATTACAGATAGCATGTACTATGTGAAATAGAGTGCATTATATATGAAATACTCATAGTGCATGGTATGTGAAAGACATAGCACATGATATGTGAAATACACAGAGCAAATATCTGAAATATACAGAGCACATGGTACGCAAAATATACAAATCATGGTATGTGAAATATACAGAGCACTTGACAATGTGTATTATACAACACCTGGTATGTGATATACAAAACAGATAGTATGTGGAATATACAGAGCACATCAAATACACTGAGCATATGATATTCTAAATACACAGCACATGTGGTATGTGAAATATACAGAGCACATATGTGAAATACACATATCACATGGTATGCAAAATATGCATTGCACACAGTATTTGAAATAGGTGAAGCCAAAATCAGGGAATCAAATCTAATGTGGACTGCTTGGCTAAATGATAGGTGGTTCATACAACAAAATATTCAGTGATCCCTCATTTGTTCAATGACAGCTTGTGCTTTAACATAAGCACTGAAAATACATAATTTTCATTTCTTTAATGAAGCAATGTTTTTTTCTTCAGCTCACCTTGCTGCTATGGAGGGGCATCTACCATGCTTGAAATATCTTGTGACGACATCGGGCAGTGCTGTACACACGCTGGGTGCACGGAACGACCACGGTGAAACACCCAAGGATCTGGCCCAGCAGTTTTACAAGGAGACCGTGCTGGAGTATATCAACAACATAGAGTGGGAGAGAGATCACCCAGAGGAAGCTGAGAGTGTGTACAATGTTTATTTTTAAAATCATGCGGGATGTAGCTCAAAAGGTAGAGTGTCCGCCTGTGAAGCGGTCGGTCGTCAGATCGATCTTTCTCAGAGGACCCATTTGCAGTTTGGGGTATTTTCGTTCCAACCAGTGGTCCACAACTGGTTCATCAAAGGCTGTGGTATGTGCTGTCCAGTCTGTGGAACAGTGCATATAAAAGACCCCTTGCTGCTTATTGGAAAGAGTAGCCTATATGGCAGCAGCAGGTTTCCTCTAAAACTATGTCAGAATAACCATAAGATTGATGTCCAATAGCCGATGATAAGATAAAAATCAATGTGCTCTAGAGGCGTCGTTAAATAAAACTAACTTTAACGTTATTTTTAAAATCATATTGTCATCATCAGGATGTGGGGGAGCGCGATGTAGTTCAAACGGTAGAGTGTCCTCCTGTAAAACGGCTGGTCATCAGATTGATCCTTCTCAGTAAACTAATTTGCAGTTTGGGCTATTTTCCGTTCCAACCAGTGGTCCACAACTGGTTCATCAAAGGCTGTGGTATGTGCTGTCCTGTCTGTGGACATATAAAATACCCAATGGTGCTTATCAGAAAGAGTAGCCTTTGTGGCGGCAGTGGATTTCCACTAAAAAAATGTCAAATGACCATATGACTGACGTCAAATAGCTGATCATAAGATAAAAATCAATGTATTCTAGAGGTGTCGTTAAATAAAACAAACTTTACTTTTAACTTTTGTTTTTAATTTCTGTGAAGACTGTCTAAATTGGTCCACAGTGGATGGGAAACATTTGCGATCAATTTAGTAAAACAAAATTTATTATAAAATAAATTGCATGCATTACACCAATTGATAGGTTTTTATTTTATCTTATCATTTTTTAATATATTTTTTAACGACACAAGTACAGCATACTGATTTATTAATCATCGGTTATTGGATGTCAAACATTGGTAAATTTTACATGTAGTCTGGTATGAACTAGCCTCCAATGGGTTTTGAACCACTGTGTTCAGCTTGAGAATCCAATTGATGATGATAAAATAAATGTTAATACATATTTATGGATTAGACAAATTAGGAAAATGAATATATACCAAAAAGATATATTAAGGCCAAGGAAAAGAATAATGAAAGTTTGATGAAGTGTTTGGAATAATGAAGAAATAAAAAGTAAAAGTAAAGTTGTTTTATTTAAAGATTCCTCTAGAGCACATTGATTTTTATCTTATCATCAGCTATTGGTCATTCTGACATTTTTTTTTGAGGAAACCCTCTGCCGCCACATAGGCTACTCTTTCCAATAAGCAGCAAAGGGTCTTTTTATAAGCACTGTCCCACAGACATGACAACACATACCATGGCCTTTGATGAACCAGTTGTGGACCACTGGTTGGAACAGAAAAATAACCCAAACTGCAAATGGGTCCACTGAGAAGGATCGATCCGATGACCGATCGGTTCACAGGCAGACACACTACTGAATGAAGAAATAAGAAACATTGGTTATGACAACGAGAAACTACATATATTGTGTCCTGGATAAAAGAAAATTCAGTAATTAAAGATCTTCAATGCAAACACAGGGAACATTTGAAAACTGTGAACAGAAAGGTTGCCACCCACTGGCAATGATTCAGCTCTATGCATGCAAGTGATATTAAGCAGGCAGACATTAGGAACTACAGGTTGTAATTATTATGAACCTGCAAATCATGCACGTAGCTGAATCCACCCAAGTTTATTAATATGTAGACTAACTGGAATCCTTAAATGACCCTCAAAGATATCAGCAAAAACACCGACCATCCAGACAGCTCAATCATGTCACTGAGTTCACAAAAACTAAAAACAACTGTGTAGTGAGACCACAATGCAAACAATGAGAGATAACCTGTGCAGTAAGACCATGACCAAAATGAAATAAGATAACCTGTTAATTGAGACCGTATCAAGCACATGGCCCACAAATTACAAACATGTGGTAAGTTTGGCAGATCCCACATTTTTATGTTGAGGTTTTGGTTTTGTAGAGTAAACTGTCATGCAATGATGCAAAAGTACCACCTACAAGTTAGTGAAGGTCAACAAGAGAGCATTCAAAACAGCAAGTGTCAGTGATGTTATCAGTTCTTGCAATTAAGGAATCGGGCGTGGAGGATATAAAAATTATTTAATCCTTATTTTGAAAACCAACAGAGAAGAAAATCATTTCTGGAAATTTATCTCATTGCTTTTATGATAGTGATTCACGACCACACATTTCTATTATGATTCGAGAATATCTGTTGGACTATCATTTGCCAGGATATAGTATGGCTACAGTACATATAGATTTTCCTGAACTGGATTTGACAACAAAACTTTCTGAAGTGGCTGAAAAATGCAATGACAAGAACACACAAAACAGATAAGCCTAATATAATGTACTGAGACATAAACCAACCTATTGATGTATTTTTAAAATTCATGTATACTATGGACTGGATCTAAAAACATAAGACATTTACGAAGTGTTTTGGGAAATCATGATATGACAATTATACTATACATACTTCAACTTCATATATATTTGACTAAGTTATAACTTCGACATCACAGTTACCTAATTTTTTCTTCAAAATCATTTACAGAAACCTTAACCCTCTTATAAAGTGTCTTGTTGAATTAACAAGTCAACGACATAGATGAGTATAGAAGTGATGTTTACACTAGAAACTGCTTTGTAGCAAACCAATCACATCATCATAAATGCATTCATCTTGTTGGTTGACAGACAACAGACAGACAGACGTGAAACATCAGTGTGTAAAGAGTTCTCTTGAGAAAACACTGTGATCTCATGCACAACACAGACAAACATGGCAACATTTACTTGGCTGCAAATTCATATTTGCATACATCAAAGCCACTGTAATGATATTTGTATCTGCTTCAGTAGCTGTGTGTGAAAACAGGCTGAGCAGACCCACATCACAGACCTCCCAAAGGCCTTACAAAGGTGCACACAGCTGGCAAACTTACTGTGACTGCAGTGGCAATTAGCACAACATTATTACAAGACATGATGAGATATATTGTGTTTACGCAGCGCAATGTTTCGATATGCTACATAAGATCGGATGAGCTGTATTGTGTTTACATAAGGCTATGTTTGAATGAGAAAGGAGGGAATCAGGATTTAGTCCAGTATTATGCAGCACCTGATGAATGAGCTGAAGACAAATTACAGAAAGCCATGATAAAAAGCAAGATGATATCTTGTGTTTCTAACAGATGGGTTAGTGCAACTATACAGCTGTATGTTGGTACTGTGAACAGTTTATATTATAGCACACAATGGCTGGTGCCTGACAAACTGACTCAACACAACTGAGATGTAGAGACAGTTTTCAAATTAAATCTTATTCTCATCTTTCTCAGTGGACTCATTTGCAGTTAGGGGTATTTTTCATTCCAACCAGTGGTCCACAACTGGTTCATCAAAGGCTGTGGCATGTGCTGTCCTGTCTGTGGGACAGTGTATATAAAAGACTCCTTGGGCATCATTAAATAAAACACACTTTACTTTTTGTATGTTTTTATTTTGATAATCATTGAAACATTCTAAGGAAAATTTCCTACCATCCTAATACTAGATTTATAACATCACTGACCATCCTAGTACTAGATGTATAACATCACTGACCATCCTAGTACTAGATGTATAACATCACTG
>JAULBS010140102.1:0-12779 GCA_032355785.1 Symmetromphalus regularis | reverse complement strand
TGATATTTCATTTAAAAATAAATGGCATGCTAATATTTCTTGATTCAGTGTTGTTGCCATGGCAACAGAAATAAAGATTTTATTAGAAAATATCACCATAAAGAATGTAAATCATTGTTGTATATGTGTGAAATTTAGTGTAAAATGATCATCTGATTGCAGAGTTAACAACACAAATGTAAATCACGTCAAAATTATGATATTTTTGCAAAATAATGCAGCACAATAAGGGTTAATAAATTAAATGTAATGATGAAACGTAGAAAGAATAATCATTTGTTTAAACACAGACTTTTTATTGTTTCTTGTTTATTTCAGAGAGACGAGAGTTCATCTTGTTCACGAACCAGACAACTATTGCCAGCATTGACCTGGATAACAATAACTACCAAGTTCTGGTAACACAGGGTCTCCTAGGTGTCACCTCCTTAGACTTTGACTATCAGGAGAACTGTGTATACTGGGCAGACATTCGTCTAGATGTTATAAAGGTTTGTCTCATAAAGCACAGTCAGTACAATTAAAATAAAAAATAATAGGTACTAGTAACACATATGTCATATAGGTGTCACATATTTCAGGTGTCATGTAGGTATAAAATATTTCAGGTGTCACATGTGGGAGTGTATTTTTGTTGTAATTAACCAGCATTCAGCAAAAGGTTTAACCCTCAGAAGGGCATTTACATGAACATTAAATGGAATATGCTTTAACCTTCTGAAATGTTTTGGCTCATTTGTGTTAAATATGTTATACGATGGCTTGGAACATAATGTGCTATTTCTTTATCACTGGTAATATTCAAGTCACTGGATTACCCCAATCAGTTTTTCAGTCATGAAATTTAAACCAATTGAAGACAAAAGTCCAACCATCAACAAAGGGTGGTGACATCACATTTCTTTCTAATATTCCACATCTCTATACAGCTGCTGCTGCTGAAAGACTAGTCCTTTACACAAAAGACAACAGTGTTAAGTTCCATAATTGAAACTGCAATGTGTTTTACCAGCTGTACAACTTTCAGCTCATCTACATGCTTGATGGAATGAAAAGTGTCCAGTTTTAGGTGTACATCGAATGCAGTGTGGCTGAGCATGTTTTAGTGGGTACTTAGTTTTGTCCATTAACATGAAAACTATTTTTTTATATCTCAACCACTAGGATACCTGAACTTTATTTTATTTTTTATAATTCCTTGTTTAGCGCCAGTGTTTCAGTGGAAGAGGAACAGACCAGGAAACGGTGTTGAACTTGGCCCTGCACACTGTGGAAGGACTGGCGTATGAATGGACGGCTGGACTAATCTACTGGATAGATTCTGAGGCGCACAGTATTGAGGTGGCTCGCAAAGATGGCTCATTCCGTCGAGTTCTTTACAAGGGACAACATATTTTAGATCATCCACGTTCACTTGTCCTAGATCCACACCATGGGTAAATTCTTCAGTATTCAGGTCGTCATTTGTAGCTTGTAATAGATATAGTATATAGTATATAGATATAGTAAACAGATAAAACTACCTCCACTAAAAAATCCATGTAATCTTGTAGACTCTCAAAATAACAGCTTAATAATGTTTTGTTTGCTCTTATCTTCCATTCATGAGATATCACATTAAAAAAAATTATATTTATATTTTTTGGTTTCTTTTGTTTAGTTACACCACTAGAGCACATTAATTTATTATTATCAGCTATTGGATGTCAAACATTTGGTTATTTTGACACGTAGTCAAGTGAGCCATCCTCCAATGGGTTTTGAACCATTGTCATCGGCCTTAGAGTCCAACATTCTACCATTGGACTACCGAGGCTCACTCCATGCAATACACAATACAATAAATTAAAACTGAAAAGCTGTAGAATCAATTTTAATAAATTAAAACTGTAAAGCCCCTGGAATCGATTTTAATAAATTAAAACTGAAAAGATGTGGAATCGATTTTAATAAATTAAAACTAAAAAGCTGTGGAATCAATTTTTTATAAATTAAAACTGAAAAGCTATGGAATCAATTTTAATAAATTAAAACTGAAAAGCTGTGGAATCAATTTTAATAAATTAAAACTGAAAAGCTGTGGAATCAATTTTAATAAATTAAAACTGAAAAGCTGTAGAATCAATTTTAATAAATTAAAAGTGAAAAGCTGTGAAATCAATTTTAATAAATTAAAACTGAAAAGCTGTGGAATCAATTTTAATAAATTAAAACTGAAAAGCTGTGGAATCGATTTTAATAAATTAAAACTGAAAAGCTGTGGAATCAATTCTAATAAATTAAAACTGAAAAGCTGTAGAATCAATTTTAATAAATAAAAACTGAAAAGCTGTAGAATCAATTTTAATAAATAAAAACTGAAAAGCTGTAGAATCAATTTTAATAAATTAAAACTGAAAAGCTGTAGAATCAATTTTAAGGACTCCAAAATACAGACATCAGCCAAATGTAGTGCAATTGGCATATAGAGACATTTTCATCTTTCAGTATTTTAGGACTGCATACTGTGAAAATGTTTTAGCAGAAACCCTGTAGTTGCAGATCTCCACCAATTAGTTATTATATCTCAAGTCTCTGGCTAGATCTGCTTTGTTAGCATTGTGTAATGTCAACAGACATGTCGTTTTACTTTGTATGACCAGAGAAAACTAATTACTGCAACACAGTTATTCCTCTTCAATTCATCAGACAACATTACCATACTATGACAATGTTCCCATTTCTTGAATGTATGTTTTTCTTTCTAATGAAATATATTTTTCAGATATTTGTACTGGGCAGACTGGTCTTCAACCCTTCCTCGCATTGCACGTGCATGGATGGATGGAACCACGCAATCTGTTGAGACTGTTGTCAATGGGACATATGTAACATGGCCCAATGGGCTTGCTATTGACCTATCTGCAGAGAGACTGTACTGGACAGATGCTGCAAAACATAGAATTTGTTCATCAGATTTAAATGGAGGAAACCTGCGTGTTCTTGTATCAGGGGTTTACAGTTTGCCACATCCCTATGCTATTGGAATATACAAGGTACAGTTTATATACGTTTCATATTTATATTTCTCCCAACCCTGTGTTATTGAAATATGTTATTAGTAGTAATTTACATACCGTATATGCAAATATTTTTGTGGCTAAAAAAATTCCCAATCGACCTTTCATTGTACATTTTCGCAAGGAATTATTTTAACAAACGCATCCCCCAATAATAAAAAGAAAAAGAATAAAAAGAGCAACATTGACCAAACTCCTTTCAGTTACAGTTTCATTTATACTCTTAGACAATCTCAGCATACTATCCATTTGTTATATGTATTTCCGATAAGATGTGTTATCGATTGAACATGCTCATGATACAAAGACAAATAGTCTTTATTGGTAGTACTCATGCATTTCCATTCAGATTAACTAAGAATATAATTCATAATTATTGTTGAATAATCACATATAATCTTTATAAAAACAAACAAAACTGAAATCCATGTTAGTAAGAAATGTCGCTTATCAAGTGACCTAGCCAGTACCTTGGTGCTAAATGTACGGTACAGTATTCACAGCCAAACCAGAAATAAGTTCGTGCGTAATTAAATTCGCCAACATTCCTCAGAGAATTAAAAATTTGCTCAACTCATTAATGATTTATCCAAAAATATTTCAGGTGATCCATTTTCAGGTGTTGAATTTCACCAAGGTAATGAGGCATTTGCCGTGCCACCCTGTCTTTTCACCACAATGCCCTCTTTCACATCTAACGAAGGCAAATATTGCTATACCCTTTTTTCCTGCTTGCCCCATAGGAAACTCAATTTGCCATTGTGCCCCTGATGTGTCCACAAAATTGCCTTGGTGCCCTCTTTGATTCTTAGCAACAATCCAAGGCAATAATTGCCGTGCCCTTCACATACCAAAGTTTGACCCCTGCATTTTATTTTATTTGCTCCAATACTTAATTATAGGATATTTCATTTTATTTCAATTTTATGTTGCTAATGAAATAATTGAAGTTATAGAAGCCTTGTTACACCAGATACAGTTCTCTCCATTGCGTATCAGTGCAGAAGAATGTATTTTATTTGCATTATGTTCAATCTTAGACATACTGTTGCTCAATATGGTTTGAATTTCAGACAGACTGGGGTAAGGATGCTGTGATGATGACAGTAATGTTATGTTTGAATTTCAGTCTAACATGTATTAGACAGACTGGAGTAAGGATGCTGTGATGATGACAGTAATGTTATGTTTGAATTTCAGTCTAACATGTACTAGACAGACTGGAGTAAGGATGCTGTGATGATGACAGTAATGTTATGTTTGAATTTCAGTCTAACATGTACTGGACGGACTGGGGTAAGGATGCTGTGATGATGGCACTGAAAAGGAATGGACGAGCCCTGCACACAGTTCTCATGAATCAAAACAATATAGCTGATCTGAAGATAGTTTCTCACACGTCTCAACAAGGTGATTTTCATTAAACCTTCATAGGGACAGTATAATGCAGTATATTCACACTGCAGAGTGCATGTATCAGTTTCTGGGTAACAAAACGGTTCTACGAGAAATTCACCTAAGATTATATATTACAGAATGCTCTGAGTTGATACAGATGAAATATAAATGATATGTTTACATTTATTATTATAACTTGTAGGTACATGTAGTAGGACAAAAAGGAAACATGTTTTAAATTAAATTATGATGTTAATTTTATGATGTATTTTTAGAAAAAATATTCTGATAATCAATTATTTTATTAACTAAAATAATTGTTGGTGCTTGTTATATAAATAGCTTCAGTGCCATAGCAAACATTAAATCTAAGAAAACTGATAAAATATGGTATTTTTATATATATTGAGTATGTATTGTTTATTTTTATATATATTGAGTATGTATTGTTTATTTTTATATATATTGAGTATGTATTGTGTATTTTTATACATATTGAGTATGTATTGTGTATTTTTATATATATTATGTATTGTTTATTTTTATATATATTGAGTATGTATTGTTTATTTTTATATATATTGAGTATGTATTGTTTATTGTTATATATATATTGAGTATGTATTGTTTATTTTTATATATATTGAGTATGTATTGTTTATTTTGTAATTTTACATTGTTATTAAAGTCAAATGTGTCATGTTTACAGGAATCTTTCATGGTGTGATAGAATTGTAGAATAATTACTGTCATGTTTACAGGAATCTTTCATGGTGTGATAGAATTGTAGGATAATTACTGTGTCATGTTTACAGGAATCTTTCATGGTGTGATAGAATTGTAGGATAATTACTGTGCCATGTTTACAGGAATCTTTCATGGTGTGGTAGGATAATTACTGAGCCATGTTTACAGGCATCTTTCATGGTGTGATAGAATTGCAGGATAATTACTGTGCCATGTTTACAGGCATCTTTCATGGTGTGAAAGAATTGTAGGATAAACTACCGTACCATGTTTACAGGCATCTTTCATGGTGTGATAGAATTGTAGGATAATCTGCTGTGTAGACCTATTGCAGACCTGCTTTCCTTAAGGTAAAATGACATTCAGCATGTGTAGTGTCAAGTGAAAAATAAATGTGGTTAGTTTCGTCTGTTGCAGTCTATTTGCTTGAGCTAATCCATACATTTTTCCGTATGTACATTTTAATGCAAAGCTGAAACATGATGGCGAGTAAAAGAATGAGTAAAGCCAAGAATTTTGAAGACGTTTTTGATTGATTACACCACCGACTGTCCAGTGCTGAAACCTTTTGCTACTGTTACACTTGCCATCTGGACTTTAGCATCAGACATGGTGGTTGCGATGATATTTGTCACATGTGATGCACTTCTGACAGAACCCTTAGATTTATTAAAAAGATATTAAAGTTTTACATTATTAAAATGAATTATAAATTATAGTTTTACCCATTTTTATAATCACTGACTGTTTGTTTCCAGTACGCAGTGCTTGTAGTCCAGGTAATCAGAAATGTACTCAACTCTGCCTGCCGAAACCAAATCCCACTATGCATGGACAGCCGAACCGGACATGCAAGTGTGCACACAGCTTCCGAGTTAGTATACTTCCATCTGGAGATGAACACTGTATGTGTAACAGCAGTAAGGAAAGAATGGATGCCAGCGGAAATTGTGTTCTTACCATAAATAGTAAGTTTTAAAAATTGCATTCTAGATTGCATTCTTACTGTAGTGTAAACAGTAAGATTTATAAATCACATGATAAATTGTATTCTTATCATAAACATTATGATTTATAAATCACATAATAAATTGAATTCTTACCATAAACAGTAAATTTTATAAATTACATAATAAATTGAATTCTTATCATAAACAGTAAGTTTTATAAATCACATGATAAATTGCATTCTTACCATAAACAGTAAGTTTTATAAATCACATGATAAATTGCATTCTTACCATAAACAGTAAGTTTTATAAATCACATAATAAATTGCATTCTTACCATAAACATTAAGATTTATAAATCACGTAATAAATTGAATTCTTACCATAAACATTAAGATTTATAATTTGTTAGTAATATAGAAATATTTTAATTTGCATGTTGCGTTTTTGTCAGATTTATGCTAAACTTAGAATGAATATGTTACTTCTACTACAGGTACAACGTGTGCAATGGGTCAGTTTTTGTGTAGTAACCATTCTCGCTGTATTCCACTTACCTGGCGGTGTGACCATGACAACGATTGTCTTGACGGTAGTGACGAGATTGACTGTTGTAAGTATTTAACTCGATACAGCACTGCATCTTAGCCATCATGGAGAAAATTGAAAGATATAGCAATTTTTTTTTTTAAATAATCGATAATTACTTAAAATCCCCACTAAAAGTCATGTATTGTGACTGTAAATATAAAAATACTGCATCAGTAATGTGAACAGTCATATTTATAGGTTATTAAACAAGTTTCCATTTTGTATCATGTTTATGTACCAAGTAAAATAATTTTCAATTGTCACGAGCTTTAGCGATTTTAACCTTTTGGACACCGCAGGCGACTTTCCTCAACAACAGCATGCAAACTAGCCCTTTAAAATTAGTATTTCCTGTTGCTTAAATGCATTATGGGAGGAAAGGACGCAATACCTACATGTACATGTATATACATAAAAAGTTCCCGATTGCAAATGTTGGATTTTAAAGCATTAGAACTCCTTTATTGATCGAAATGTTTGGTGTAAACGCTGGTTTTTCCATGAAGTTTTTCGTAACGTGACGAGCAATGGTGGTGCGGTACTACACAAAGATTTTGAAATGGTAATTAGGAATTAATATTATTTTGAGGTTTATCAAAGGTGAGGATTTTGATTCTGAATATCGGTACCGAAAAGCGAGAGAATTTTCAAATAAAATTTTTGAATGACACTGAGTGTGAGGAATATGGTGTTGAATGTGAGCGATCTGACCATAAATATGAACTACCAAGTGTAGTTTACAGAGTTTTTTTTCTGTTTGTTTTTACACATTTCTAGATCACAAATTGTGCACCTACAAAAAAAGCCCAAAAATAATATAAATTTGTTCACTCCTTTATATTATTTTATTGTTTTGTTAAGTTTTAAAGTCAAAATATTTGATCAAAATGAGATGCCTCTCGAACTGATTTACCCCAAAATTAATCCAGTTTTGGGGGGAAGAAACTCTAAAAAGAATTCAGTAGTCTAAAGGTTAAGTTAAATTTGAAAAAAACAATCAACAACAAAAATGAAACCAGTAGTTTTCTTTTTTTGTAAACAAACTATGCGAAATAATAAGACATAGTACTAGGATGTAACACTTTGATATGAACCAAGGTACGTTGAGCCATATGGGCAATAATTTATTTTATGGTTCAGTATTAAATTTGTATATACAGTGGACTCTGTCTGAACTGGCATCTCTAAACACTGGATTTCTGTGTAAACCAGCACAATTCCACAGTCCCGTGTAGCGACCATTCATTTACTCTGACTTGGCATCTGTCTATTTTAGATATCGGGTGCCAATTTAAGAACAAACAAGCATAATTAAATATATATAGTAATTAAATCTGTCTAAACCAGCATGTGACCGGTGTAGCTTTGCTGACTGCCTAAACAATGATTGTTAATTAGAGGACACCATGACCAATCCACTCTACTACAGGTCTTGTAATTGCATAATACATTGGACAATTCGGATTAATTTAACTGTGTATATATAACCAAGTGATGTAGTTCTTACAAAAGTGACGAGTTGTTAAAAACGACAACGCATTGAATTATCGTTAAAAATAAAAGTCCAGTTAATTAAAGAACGTAGATTGAATCCTTCATTAAAGACCAAGCATTTTTCTGAAACATAAGATAGGCAGACAGATTGTATCTGACATACTAAAACGTAGTGACCACTACCAGCTACTATTACGAAGACATCATATCTGGTGAAAGGAAACGGTAACGAAGAATGCAAAATTATTACTATTGCACCAATTGTTCAGCAGGCACAGGCCAAAATTCTACCGATATCCGGACAAATGTTTGTTTATAGTCTTGTTTTTTAATTAAATTAATTAAGTTTCTTAAACATTTTATTTTTAAGTGATTTGCTATTAAAAACAGCACAGCAATCCCCAGCTGTTCTACATGTATGTGAGATATTGAAAACCAAGGACTGTAACTGCATGAAATTTGTATAAACCGGCATGCTACCTAAACTGGTATATTTCATCGATTCCAAACAACCTTTAGACAGAGACCACTGTATGTATATGATGTAAACAAAGTGAGAATAAAATTCCAGTGTTATTAGTTTATACCTGTTTAGCTTTTGACCATTTATAAAAAAAACAGTTCATTAAACACCAGTATTGGTTATGTTAGTGAAGACAATACTTGATCAAAACTGGCAGTTTGTAAAGCACTTCAGCTTTTAGTTCTGACTTCACATGAAGTAACACTTTAAGCAATGTTTTCTAATTTGGTAGATCATAGATTATTTTCATGTGATACCTCATTTATTCATGAAAGTTATAATGTTTTTTTTTTAAATATCCCTTTTGTATCTATACCAACCTTCATGTATTTGATTTTTAAAAATGTTATTGGAAATAAAATTAAAGCCATAACTTTAAATGTTTATAGTTTTTACTTCATTTGTAATATTTCAAAATCAATTTTTAATGGGAGTTATGCAAATTTTAATCAGCGCCAACTGGCAGTAGTGTACCTGGTCATCCATTAATTTGAACACAAAGAGTTGCAAACTTTGGATTTTTATTCAGGAAAAATATTTCTTTGAGATGTTAAAATAAAGTATCACCTGCCTGCATAATGAGCGAGTTACTGTATTTGACCGGGAATAAGCCCGGGGTGGGGGGTGTAAAGCAGTTCGTTTGCCGCTTAGTGGGGGATGGGCTTACTCATGTTCACTTTGGAAAGACAATGAAAGGAAAACTTAATAAAAGCACAGTCCTGTCTCAATATGGTGATTACTTTAATGTTAGTATTATTATCATTTTATTACATTTGGTTTGGTAATGAACTTCATTATTATCAGAAAATATAAATATTTAAAAAAAAGACGAAAAAAAAAGACAAAACCATTAATATTTTTCTGTTGTTTTATTAATATCTATTTGCTCAAACATGAAGAAAACAAAAGCAATTATAGTAAACAATGTAAAACAGTTAGCAGCATGCCAACCCAAGATTGTCTAACAATGTTCTTTTTTTTCTTTGATGTGTAATAAGGTATTGTTAATTAATTTGTTGTGGGAGTGGGTTTATTCTTCAACACCCATTAATTAATACTGACAAATATTCAACCAATCCAATAGAGGCTTAAATGACTGACATGCCATGATCTTGATATATCCCACCCAGACAGCTCAAGTTCACAGCTGGTGAGTGAGCTCTGTGTCAGTTCTAAATTAAAACAATGTATTCTTGCATCAGATTTGACCCTTTGATGAATGGCAATCCACACATGTCAGAATTAAACTTGTACAGGGTCATTGCTAACTTTTTTCTTATGGGTGGAAGGTGTAGTAGTTATTTAAATATTGGGATGCAATTATATACCGGTATATTGCAATAATTGCCGAGGGCAATACATACTGCAATATGGTTTTGTGTATCGCGATATATCTTCCTAATGAGTATCCATCTTATAAAACTGATATGGACTGATTGTTTTTCTTAATTCGTATTGTAAGGACAATCACAAATGAAACAATCCACCCCTGAACTGTCAATCTTATGAGAAAACGTTTGTAGTCAAAGTTGTCATCTTTGATCAAAGCAAGATTCACGTGCGATTCATGCTGAAACCGACATTTCCTTGTTAGCTGTTTTAACTTGGCCTTGGCAGATAAAAGAAATGCAGCTGACAGTAAAATGAAAACAAACTATTTCAAAAGACAATCTAATGTTAGAACTATAAAATAATGTTTTATTGTACACTTGTAATATAAATAATTTTCAAAAACAGTAGTGGATACAGAGGGGGGTCCGAACTCCCCTTTTCTCGTCCCCCCCCACGAATCAAATGCCAGACATGATACTTCTCTACAAAATTGCGGAATTCTGCAAAAAGCAAAAAAATAATAATAGTAATAATTTTTTTTTTAAAACAGAAGTAAAAGAATTGCTTGTTTTTTTATGTTCAAATGCGTGAATGCATATGGTGTCGGTGCATCAGCCTTGGATTCAAGACAGGCTAACATAAGCGGTTGCTACGTAGCAATCTCACTGGTTTCTAATGTTCTCATTGGGTTTAACACAAAGCAAAAAACCTAGTCTAGCTAGCAATTTTGTTGTGAATGCAGCAAAGGCTAAACTAGGGTAAGAGAAATCATGTGGGTGCTTCTATATATATATGTTGTCATCACCTGTGCTTGGCTGTGTTAAAACTATTCTACATCTCATCAAGAGTGGCGATATCATTCTGCGAGAACCATTTTTTGTCAGTACCATATCTGAATGATGAGCAATATTTATGGTTCTTATTGTCACTAACAGGAATTTTCTTTTAAAACATATATCTTGATTCTATATGCATGTTTGATTTAAAATTAAAATATATACAATATAGTCAGCCATTTATTAACAAGTAAAGCTATAATGGAAACTGTACTAAATTGAAAACCTTTTTGTCACTGAGAACAGAATAGATATTAATAAAAGTTTTTAAAAACTCTAAAAATGAAAATCTATCTAATGTCTAGTGAAGTGGAACATTGATATGTTTAATATAATATATATTTTCTCTACAGCATATTCGACTTGTCCTGCAGACAGTTTCACTTGTAACAATGGTCGCTGTGTGCCTAGACGCTGGAAATGTGACAATGATGACGATTGCCAAGATGGATCTGATGAAGTCAACTGTAGTAAGTTGTCGAGATTATGGCAGCCTAGTTAACTTACATTTCTTCATAATCCCATATAGTTGATTACTTTCACATACAAGCAGACTATAGAGGGACGGGGGAACTTTCTTTGTCAGTAAAGTTTTCACCTAATAAAAATGTATGTTTCCTCTGATGACTGTATGAAAATAAGCAAATGTATGACATCCAATACCCAGTCATTAATAAATCATTGTGCTCTAGTGGTGTCATTAAACAATAAAACTTCAAACTGTTTAGGGATTACTGTTTACAGAAATCACAGACAAACTATATTGAGATTATTGTTCTTACATATTATTTTTCATGATTAGTGTAATATGATATCCAACTAGACCTAACATGATTAATGTAATATAATATCCAACTAGACCTAACATGATTAGTGTAATATAACCAGACCTAACATGATTAGTGTAATATAACCAGACAACATGATTAGTGTAATATGATATCCAACTAGACCTAACATGATTAGTGTAATATGATATCCAACTAGACCTAACATGATTTGTGTAATATAATATCCAACTAGACCTAACATGATTAGTGTAATATGATATCCAACTAGACCTAACATGATTAGTGTAATATAATATCCAATTAGACCTAACATGATTTGTGTAATATAATATCCAACTAGACCTAACATGATTAGTGTAATATAATATCCAACTAGACCTAACATGATTAGTGTAATATAACCAAACATAACATGATTACTGTAATATGATATCCAACTAGACCTACCATGATTAGTGTAATATAACTTGACCTAACATGATTAGTGTAATATGATATTGAACTAGACCTAACATGATTGTTGTATTTTTGTATTTCAGACTATCCTACTTGTGAGAAAGAACAGTTCACATGTAATAATGGTAAATGTATTTCAAACCAATGGGTGTGTGACATGGATAACGACTGTCATGATGGATCGGATGAAGCCAACTGCACGGAATGTAAGTATCCTCACACAGTTTAAGAACAACTGCACGGAATGTAAGTATCCTCACACAGTTAAGATCAACAGCACAGAATGAAAGTATCCTCACACAGTTAAGAACAACTGCACGGAATGTAAGTATCCTCACACAGTTAAGATCATTTGCACTAAACGTAAGTATCCTCACACAGTTAAGTTCAACTGCACGGAACAAAAGTATCCTCACACAGTTAAGGTCAACTGCATGTAATGAAAGTATCCTCACACAGTTAAGGTCAACTACACGGAATGAAAGTATCCTCACACAGTTAAGGTCAACTACACGGAATGAAAGTATCCTCACACAATTAAGATCAACTACACGGAATGAAAGTATCCTCACACAGTTAAGATCAACTTCACGGAATGAAAG
>JAULBS010140091.1:0-12780 GCA_032355785.1 Symmetromphalus regularis | reverse complement strand
CTGAACGAATACAATCAAAAGTTTAGTGTTACCAACAGGAAATTCTGAACGAATACATTCAAAAGATTAGTGTTACCAACAGGAAATTCTGAACGAATACAATCAAAAGATTAGTGTTACCAACAGGAAATTCTGAACGAATACAATCAAAAGTTTAGTGTTACCAACAGGAAATTCTGAACGAATACATTCAAAAGATTAGTGTTACCTACAGGAAATTCTGAACGAATACAATCAAAAGATTTGTGTTACCAACAGGAAACCTGCTACTAACAAATAGGCTACTCTTTCCGATAGCAGCAAGGGATCTTTTATACATGTAGAATCACAACGTACTAGATACTTATTATTTAATGTCATCACTGAAACAACTGAGGAGTTCCAATTGACATCACTGTAGATTATCCTTACTGAGGCTAGTAATAGTAGTATTCTAAGAGAATACAGGAGATCAGTGTTTCCAAATGATAATGGATATCTACAAAAATGACAGAATTTATCAGTTTAGGTAGTGTTACGTAGCACATTTTATTTACCTTTCAAAATATAATGTACATATATTGGTACATACAAAAATAGGCCACTCTTGTGAGCCTCGATCATCCCGTGGTAGAATGTAGGACTCTTAAACTGAAGAGTGGTTCAAATCCCGTCGGAGGCTAGCTCACACTTTCACTCATCTTTCTCATCTATCACCCTCTGTCTGTCATTCTCGTGATCTTAATATAAAAATCTTTCCAATTTCTCCTGGAATTTCAATCTGTCATCCTTGTTCTATCAGTATCACCTTACTCTGTCTTCTGAGCTGTCCACCATATCACATAACTGTCTCAGTTCCTATGCAGGTGTATTCTCTGTGTGCTTCTCTGCACCCACCCGGCTTCCTCATCCTCTGCTACCAATAAAGCTTGTCTGTCCCACAGCACTAACTAATGACCGCCAGAAGTAGGGATGCAAAGTAGATGGTGGCAACTAACTCTTAACAATGCCAGAAGCGACCAATGAACCCTCCCCGAAGCGGCCAGACTAATCCACCAGGAAAAGTTGCTGGAGAATGACAGGTGTGTGGCACAGATGTCCACAAGAGACAAGCACCTGTCACGGTATGAGAGACAAGTACTGGGATGTGGAGTTGGATGGCAAGATGTTGACAGATGGGGGTACTGTCAGAAAGGGATGAAAGTAGCATATCAAAGGGTGTAAAAGGAAAGGGTGCATGGGGGGTGGGGAATAGGCCACTCTTTCTGATGAGCAGCAAGGGATCTTTTATATGTGCTTTCCCTCAGCAAAATCTCATCTGTTTCCATACTTAATGTAGACGTACTTGTAAATGAACAATCGATTACTGTTAAAGGAAAAACCAGACAGACTGACTTTCAGTTATAGGATAAACTCAGATTCTTCGTTTAGAAATTGTTATTTAGTCATGGGAAAATTGAAAGAAATTAAACAGAATGGAAATTAATTATCTCTTTAGTGTTATAATTTAACCATAACTCAAATAGTCAATATTTAATTTTGTGCTGGGGTGTATATATCATTAGACAAATACTCAATCAGTCAATCAATACCTTGGTAGTGTGACAAACCTACATAAATGTCAAGCCGACATTATCAGCTATAAATCGATAACATTTTAACAGATATAAATAGTTGTCATATATGTCTGCGTATATGTATCTGTGTTGTGTTAATTAAGCGTGTCTACAGGTTAAAAACTACCTGTAAGTTTATGTTCAGATACTTGTAGCCATATTTGTTGAGTTGACATTGTTGAATGTCATTCATGAATAGAAATTCCGCCCATGTAAAAATGTTTTTATATGCCATTGCAGTGTGAATGAATACTTTTACTCTCGTGTTTTCTTTGCTATTTAAAACTACGCATACGATATATGTATGTTAAGCTTCTGTTGTTGACTTCTGAATGGGTGATGTGTCATCCTTTCAGTGGAACCACTGGCCTCTTTCTCATTCCAGCCAGTGGTGCACGACAGGTGTAACAAAGGTCATGATACATGTTATGATCACATGCTCACCACCTGTATTTGGGAGATCATTTCATGATGAAAATATTTTCATCGCTAAAATTTGATTTTCTCCAAAAGTAGGAAACCAAAATCTTATAAATGAAGCATCATTTTGTAGCTTAGAGGATTCTCTTTAAAACTATATATGGGCATGTGTTGTGAACTGGTGCAATTTGCATTTGTTGGTCAAAATGTCAATTTTTTACATTTTTTTATAATTTTATGTGATAGAATTGCTTGCATTTTCCATAAAAACTTACTAAGAACTATAAATATTATAAAGAACTAATAGTATAAGACAAACAAACAAAATCTGGTCTATATTTACATGTAGATGTATAAAACTCTATTGTTATTATATACTTCAAAGCAGGCCTGTACAAATTCAAAATCTGCATAACCAGAAAATAGGTTATGCCAAAATGTTTTGCATAACCATTTTAAAAAAGGAAAAAAAACAGCTTTAAAATTAGTTTTAATACATAAAACCATTGTTACTTTAAAGTAAAAAAGGAACTGTAATAAATATATACATTTACAGTACAGTCATCAAATTTATACTCAGTCATTTTTTGCTTATTATGTTATTCTCAAAAGTTTAATTTGTTCAATGGAAACCTGAAAACTGAATTTAGTACATAAAGAAAAACCTTGTATATATGTTATGATATTTGATCGTTCTCCGTAATCAGCCTAAGATTTCCGACATACATTTATTAATGGAAGTGTCGCAATTACTGATTGGCCGCATTTTGAAGGAATTCAGTTTGGCGACATCTAACAACCAATTACAATACATTACACTTCTTAACATAACTATTCTAACTTGACAGACATTTGTACTTTCTGTTACATGTAATTATAATTATACATATCGGAAATCATGTTTGTACTCTGAGAAAAAATGATATAGAAATTTTATTTAGCAAATTTTACGTGAACGGTAAATCAGTAATGCGAAATAAATTTACATAACCGATGCACAAATGAAACAATCGTTTGTGCAATTTGTGAAGGGATGCATAGTAAATGAAAAGTACAGTCACTGTGTTGTTTTTCTTTCATTGACCAACTGCCGATATGTAACATAGCCTTTAGTTGTAACAATTCAAAATGAGTGATTCTCTTTAAGAATACTTTGTCTAGTAGATTGCATTAATTGACAGTAATTTGTTGTTTGAATTTTGTTGATCGTTACAGGTATACTCTATATTTCAATGTAAATAATAATTTAATATTAGGATTCACCAATTCCTTTTGGATGTACTTTTAATTATTTCCCTATAGGATTATACTTTTTATTGTAATAACTTACTTTTAATTCACTGCTTCAGAACCAAAAGGGTATAAATTGAGGTAGCAGGTAATGGAGAAAAGGGCCAACTACGTGACTTTATATGTTAATGCCCCTTTAAAGTAATTTTTTTGGATGAAATTTTCACAAAGCAATATGTTAAGTGTACAGTAGATGCAACTATTTGCCGATGATGGGTCATCCATCTGCTGTTTACTGGTATCATGCTGTTTGCTGACGCCTTCATATATAATGCATGCTGAGTGTTGTTTACCTTGTATACAATGTGGTAACATTTGCAGGTTTCCACTTACTCGTAAACAAAATTTCAGTTTTCAATTTGAGAGACACCCATCTGGTTAATGTGACATTTCACAGACGGAGCGATTTGTATGTTGGTATGTAATTTGTTTATCAAAGTCTGATTTGTGCTGTCATGTCTGTGGTATAGTGCATATAAAAGATCTCTTGCTGCCTGTCGGTAAGAATAACCACATTAATTTGGTACTAGTGGGTTTCGTCTTTCCTAGTAACATTAACCTCTGTCATGAACAGACCGTACACAGGAATGTAAGCTGCATGTTCAGTATCGCACACTTGAATCTTTGTTGGATATGAGCATGAAAATATAGCAAGTACAAACAAACATATCCAGTGATTCCCATCACATTTCATTTTCACCAAGATCAAATTTTCCCACTGCCACCCATGCCATGGCTGTCTATGCAGGTTACATTGGAGCAAATAAAATCCTATTGACAACGATAGTAATATTTGTTAAAAGAAAATCAGTCATACTGAACTGTTTTGACAACTACATGTAAAGGCTCTGTTACCTATCACTATCAGCAGTTGGCCAATGAAAGAAAAACAATGCTGTTCTTTTCATTTACCGGTAGTTTGAAGCATAAAATTACACATTTATATCACCTTTCTAATTTCCTTTGCAGAGCTGAATATTCCTATATGAACTACACCTGATACAATTGATTATTCTTCAAGGTATTAGAGTTTCGAAATTCGATGATATTCAAACATTATTGAGATTCGTGGAGGCCTATTTTATACATCTAAATATTTGTAACAGTTTGTTTGCTTTACACATAATTGGATATTTTGTCTTATACTACTATAATTTCACTACTAATATGATGACAATCTATTCATAAAGTGCTTTCATCCAATCAGAACATCTGAAACTGATTACATAATCACATGACTATGTTAGCAGACGGATCCTAGCAGACGTAAACATGGCCATCTTTGTTGTACCACGTACTCTTAAAAACAGCATTTGTGGTTGGTTGTTCACAAAGTGCAAATATTCTTTTTGTTTGCATTCATAGCTATACAAATATTTTTATTTGCACACAAATGCAGACAGCTTACATTTTAATTTAGTTCATTATATTTATAATCAAATAAAAGTCTGCAGTAATTATGTTTGACTAGTGCTCCCTTGCAATGACGCTCCTTTTTTAGGTGTGATCAGTTCTCATCCCTGAAATTAGGGAAAGGGAACAAACAGTGGCCTCACCTCAATTACATCTTATTCCTAAGCATAACATGTCTACGAAACCATGAATAGAAAGGATAACGAGGATTCGTTTGAACAAACCTGGTAAATATGTACTAACAAGTACATGTATGCAAACATAATGTATAAAAGGATGTTCAAAATATCAAAGTCTTTATGCTGCCGTCTCATTCTGTTTCGTTACAAAATATTTACACAAAACTTCTTCCTATCAAGACTCTCAAAGGAAAACTGTAGATGACAGAAACTTTTGTCCAAGATAATACGTGAACGATTCAGTGAGCAGATGACGTCTGTGTCATCCATTGTTGAAGAATAATGTTTCGCATTACATACTGGGTTGATTATGTACCTGTATTTTATGTACACATGTGCATGTAGGTTTAGTGCTTTCAGGTGCAACATTTAATATACCCATCCTGCGTCATGTATAGTGTGTGTACAGTCAAGTGTGTCTTAAGCAGCCCCCTAAGCTGGTAATAAAAAATGGCCTGCTTAATGCAGGTTAAATTAGACCAAACTCCCTTTCAGACAAGTGGCTGTTTAATACAGGTTATATTCCACAAAATTAGCTTAGTTGCGATAAAATAAAGGTGACCATTTAAGACAGGTGGCTTTTTAACAAAAAAAATGGTCGATTATTTGGTATAAAATAAATGCTATCCATTAAGACACGGTGCTTCTTAATACAGGTTATATTGTACTAAATTAGTTCAGTTGGGATAAAATAATGGTGCCCTTTTAAGACAGGTGGCTGCTTAATAGAAGGTTAAATTACACCAAATTGGCTTATTTGGTATAAAATAAAGGTGACCTTTTAAGACAGGTGGCTGCTTAATACAGGTTATGTTGTACTAAATAGCTGATTTGGGAGAAAATATGGACAGAGGGCTACTTAAATACAGGTTACGTTGTACTAAATTAGCTTAGTTGGGATAAAATAAAGGTGACCCTTTAAGACAGGTGGCTGCTTAATACAGGTTATGTTGTACTAAATAGCTGATTTGGGAGAAAATAAAAACAGGTGGCTGCTTAATACAGGTTATGTTTTACTAAATTAGCTTAGTTGGGAGAAAATAAAGGTGACCCTTTAAGACAGGTAGCTGCTTAATACAGGTTACGTTGTACTAAATAGCTGATTTGGGAGAAAATATGGACAGAGGGCTGCTTAAATACAGGTTACGTTGTACTAAATTAGCTGATTTGGGAGAAAATAAAAACAGGTGGCTGCTTAATACAAGTTATGTTGTACTAAATTAGCTTACCTGGGAGAAAATAAAAACAGGTGGCTGCTTAATACAGGTTATGTTGTACTAAATTAGCTTAGCTGGGAGAAAATAAAAACAGGTGGCTGCTTAAATACAGGTTCGGTTGTACTAAATTAGCTGATTTGTGAGAAAATAAAAACAGGTGGCTGCGTAACACTGTAAATCAATACATTGTATGTGGGTGTAAACATGTAGGAGGGATGTCTTCTCGTTTTGAAAAGTTTTTTTTTGTTGTTTAGCGACACAACTCGAGCATGATGACCTCTATTTATTTGTTCAGGTTCTGCATAGGTGAGAACATCATGTTATCTTTTAGTATCACCCTCCATGGCGCGGTGGTTAAGCTGCCGGTCTCGTGGCAGGTAGATACTGGGATCAAATCTCAGTTACGGCAGAGGATTTTTAATCTCGATATCGGCTTAAACCCAGAGTGAGTGCACCACAAAGGCTCAGTGGGTAGGTGTAAGCCACTTACACTGACCAATCATCCATCGACCTTTATGAAAGGCTGTGGCATGTGCTGTCCTGTCTGTGGGAAAGCACATGTAAAAGATTCCTTGCTGTTAATTGGAAAGAGTAGCCTATGTGGCTGTAGCAGGTTTCCTCTAAAAGACCATGAGTCACAGAATGCCATATGTTTTGTTAGCTATTACATATAATATATTAATTTTCATCATCAGTTGCTGGGAGTAGATGCAGGAATTGTGGAAGGGGGGGGGGGGGTTCAAAGATATTTTTAATATTAGAGGGTGTCAAAAGTTTAATATAGCCAAATTGTTAAGAGAAAAATATGTACAATGTCATGTAATTTTCACTGAATAAAGAATAAAAGCAAAACTATTATTTTCCTATTCTTTAAATTTATTTTAAAATATTCCTTTATATAAAAGTAAAAAAATCTGGTGGGGGGGGTTTTCTCGGACATTGTTCAGTTGCCATATTCCACCTCCACCCCCCAAAAAATAAATCAATCAGAAAACAAATTCCTTTCCCATGTTTTATGTACATATGCATGTAAATCTTCAAATAAATTAATTACATTAAACTTTTTACAAAATGTCACAGATGTTTGAAATTTAAAAACATTTAGCTGCACTGTTTACAATATTCAAGAATACCTGTATTATGTATATGGTTGGTTGTATTTATTTTCATGCTTATATCCAATTAAGCTTCAAACACACTCCTGGGAACAAAGCTCAGCTTCGTGTGCTGTCTGTCCAGGACAGAGGTTAGAGTTAGTAGGAGATATGAAACCCGCTGCCGCCACACTAATGCGGCTACTCTTATTGATAAGCAGCAATGGATCTTTTATAAAGCACATATCAAGCCGTTGATAAACCAGTTGTTGTCCATTGTTCAGTGTAAGTGGTATACAACTACGTACTGAGCCTTGCGGAGCACTCACTCTGAGTTAGAGCCGATATAGAGATTAAAAATCAAATTCCTTGAATGAGATTTGATCCCAGTACCTACCAACCAGCCAAGAGTCCGATAGAATAACCTCTGTATTACCAGGGCCAGATATATTATGTAGACCTGTGTACATGTAGGTGGAGTTAACATACCCATAAACCATGGGTAGCTTGAATGACCAGTTACCATGGTTACTACTGAAGTGAACAATTATCTTTTGTAACATCTATTGTTGTGTTATCAAGTTAGTCATCATTTTAAACGTTCAGCCACACCTTATTAAAATTATCACATGCTTGAATGGTGTGGTGACTTTGTTGTTTTATTGTTTATGGATGGGTGTGTAGATACACAATCATTTACCTGTACCTGTCATATACAAAGGAAAGTTAGATTAAAGAAAGTTAAATACGGTCCGTAGCACGCTGTGTTATGCAACGATCTTTGATCAGTATAACGCCTGCGCATTTTTATTTTTAAAATCATTAATCCAGTGAGTCAGACTAGGCATGGAAATAAGTGGACGGACAGACATTTATTTAATATTTATTAATATTTGTTTAACAGCAACCCTCCCCATACAAAGACAAACAAATAAACATTGGTTATTGGGGGACACACTTAAGTTACTTTATATATATTTTTTTGGTATAATTATATATATACATGTGTGTGTATATATATATATATATATATATATATACACACACACACACACACATACATATACACATACACATATATATACATATAATTATATATATATATACAAAAAGTAAATCTGCTATTGGGGGTTACACTTACAAATGCAGGTTACTTTTAATTAATACTTTATAATATGTAGTTTTATGTAAATTATATAGTAAATGTAAGGTAGATATTTATATTTTACTCCAACCATCCCCACCGCAGTAAACATACAGGGTATCTAAAAATTATCTGTATAACTTCATCCTTGAATGAAGTTTGTGATCACACATGTATGTAGGATTATTAAACAACTTTTTAAAAATCTATTGTTTCCAAAGTTGTACAGGTAATTCTTGGACACCCTCTATATATTTTGGGTTTATAGATGCAAACACACATGTTGACACTCACAGAGATCCATGAACACACACACACAGACAGACGGACATATTCATAAAAATCTTATGCAAGTGATTATGAATGGAATTTTTTAACCTTGTGGAAAGTTTTGAAAGTAAACTGAAGATCTTAGACAGAGATAGGTATTCACCAGCAGTCAAGCAGTTTATAATAATAATAAAGATGCTGACATTTTTTACCGGTGCCTTTATCGTTTTTATCACCAGGTATATAGCCGGTCTGAATACACAATACACTTGAAGGATCGCGATGGGAAATTGTCGTTGGTCAGACTCCAGTAAATTTGAATGGTCTCCAACCACGAATATTGCTCAGTTTGTCTATGGGACAACTTTGTGTTCATATTAATAGCAATTTATTTTCGTAAACATGTATTGAGGGGCAGTTGCTGGAGCGTGGGTCACGTGACTTTGAATGATGTCAATATGCCGCTGTTGTTGTGATGTTCACCCAGACCCGGCGTGTACTCGGGAACACGGTCTGACTTTGTTTACGTGCATGCATGACTGGAATTCAGGAAGCAGTAAACAAAATAACTCGGTTACAGAATTGTTTTATGTTTGATGTCTTGGTTGGTTGATTGAGTTGAAATGAAATAAAAATTCTTATTTGGTATGTACGTTGTATCTCAATGAAATCCTTTCACTTTCAAAAAGATAAAAAATAAATTTTTGTTTGTTTTGTTTAATCATATACTGGAGCATACTGAATTATCAATCTTCGGCTGTCAAACATTTGATAATTTTCACACGCAGTCAAGTGTGAGTCAACCTTCAGCGGGGTTTGAACCACAATCTTCAGCTTGACACTCCGATGTCCCACTGGACCAAAGATGTTTACATAAAAAAAATAATTAAAAAAATCACACAACAAAATTGTTTTTTTTTTAAAAATCCACACATTGTGACTTCGTTTTTACATTATTAATAATCTTTGAAAAATTTACTTTTATTGTTCCGATAACTTATTTTTGTGCTGGTTAGGGTCATTAAACAAATATTCATCCTTTGTTTTTTTCTCATTTATGCAATGATGAACATAAATTAAAATTTTATTTCATTCCATAATTTTTAGTTTTCGTGAAAAGAAATTAATCCATAAAGATTACGAATGTGTTACAAAATACTAATTTAGAAATGATTAAATAGTTGAAACCCATTTTTAAAACTTTCAAGAATTTATTTATTAAGTGTGAGCCTTTGATCCATTGATAGGATATTGGACTCTCAAGCTGAAGACAGTGGTTCAAAACCTGTTGGAGCCTGGCTCACACTTTATCAAAATTACCAAATGTTTGACATCCAATAGCCAATGATTAATATATCAATGTTGTCTAGTGATGTCATTAAAAGAATAAAAAGTATGCCAATGTGCTACAAAACACTAATTTAGAAATGATTAAATCATCGACACCAATTTTTTATAACTATTCCAAGAATTTTTTTTATTAAGCAGCTATTTTGATAATACCTATAAAACAGTGATAGTGACACACATGACAAGAAGTATGATTGAAGATTTTCACATTGCCAGTAAGATATGTCGTCAGTAGGCTCAGCCGTCACTGGGTATGTGGTGTATCGGCGTGAGCGACAGGTTTGGTGGGCGGCGGCATCAAAGGAAGCTTTGTTCTTCTGATGTATTTATTGCCCACCTTTCATACCATGACCCACTAGGAATATTTTTATTTCTTATATGATGGATAACTGGGAATAGTAGACACCACCGTAACACGAAATTCCAGCTTTTATTCAGACATAAATGGTACGTTTCTGAAACTTATTTTGCATTTATCTCAGTTCTACAAAAAATCAGTAAAGACCTTCTGGCCCTAACCCCTTGATACGTCTGGTGCAATAAACTATTTAAAAAATATATACATATGTAAATTTATATAACATGAAATCATGCATGTTCAGTGCTATAGGCAGCTGTGAGGCAGACTAGGCAAGTCAGACCATGGTTATATTTCCAACAAATATGGATGATGCACAACACATCCATAAGCCAAGTATTATATCACAATGGTCGAAATTCATATTATAGAATGAGAAGCAACCTTTGCTTCTCAGATTTTCATCTGGAGGCAAACGCTATAACCTGAGAAGCAGTTCTAGAAATTAGTGTCAAAATCAAAGTCCTTATTACAGTTATAGTGTAAGGTTTTTTCAGTTCTCACTTAACACTAACACAGATAAGACATATTTATATTATTAATCCTGAAAATGAAAAATTCTGGATATTTTTGGAATACTTTTAGAATTAAAGTGGAAGGCAAAAGCAGCATTTGCTTCCTGACTCCAGTCAATTTCGAGCCTTGTATCATATAACTGCTCTCCTCATCAGAAAGGATTCCCTGCATTGTAGGTCATCACTATCGTCAAACCCCTTAAAATAGAGTCATACTGACCCACCAAAATAAAACAGATTCACACTCTGGGAGGAGGACACCCATCCCCAATTATCCCTTGGGTGCTTTGCACCCTCATCCAGTGAAAATTCTTTTCATACTTGTACATTGATTTTTCATAGCCCATTTGCTGTTTGGGCTATCTTCCGTTCCAAACAGTGATCCACAACTGGTTCATTAAAGGCCATGGTATCCACTGTCCTGTCTGTGGGACAGTGCATATAAAAGACCCCTTGCTGCTTATTGAAAAGAGTAGCCAATATGGCGTCAGCGGGTTTCCTGTAAAACATATGTCAGAATGACCATGTGATTGACGTCCAATAGGCGATGATAAGATAATAATGAATGTGCTCTAGAGGCATCGTTAAACAAAACAAACTTTACTTTTACTTTGATTTTTCATAGCTGGTCAAGCATGCACAAGTACTTCTAGGTCATTTGCACATTTGAATGTTAGCTGTATCCTGACTGTTAGCCACCTGTTTGAATGGGTATATGACCTACATGTACATAAAGGTATGTGTAATTAGCTTCATTTTACACTGATGTAAAGATGTGAGAACATGAAAACATCACGTGATCATCTGTATAGACTATATGATAGGAAAAGAATTTCTCTTTAAATTTAATACATCAACTGCCATTAACCGGCCTCGGTGGCAGAGTGGTTAAGCTGTCGCACGGCTTGTAGGTACTGGGATCAAATGTCAATCGAGGCATGTGATTTGTATTCTCAATACCGGCTCCAAATGAGCTCTGCAAAGACTTAATGGGTAGGTGTAAACCACTTACACTGACCAATGGTCCACAACTGGTTTATAAAAGGCCGTGGTATGTGCTGTCCTGTCTGTGGGAAAGAGCAGATGAAAGATCATTTCTGCTAATTGGAAAGAGTAACTTATGTGGTTGCAGTGTGTTTCCTATAAAGACCACGAGTCACATGTATGTCAGACATCTAATAGCCGCTGAATAAACAATGAGCTGGGGTGTTGTTAAACAAACAATTCTTTCCTTTAACTGCCATTCACAAAATAACATTTTCAATATACCAGATTTTGTAGTATACACGTATGTGCCTTATTTAAAGAAAGTTTGTAAAGAAAGTTTTATTAGCAGTTTTAAGCTTACTGACAAGTTATTTCTGTTACTCGTGTATATTTCTCAGCACTGTAATTACAGTTAATAACTATAATTATAATGATAATGCAAGAACAGAAACTACACGTAAACACTTGCCTTCTCGACACAGTTGAGTAGAAATGACTGAGGATGAGTTTTGATTATAAAAACAGCATATGAAACCAAACAAGAAGAAGAAGAAATGTTACATTGACTCAACAAGATAAGATTACAAAGCTCAGTTGTAGTTAATGCTCACACTTACCTGTCTCCTGAAAACAAAAAGTGTAATGTTAAAATTGGTTGATTCCTGTAAACAAGGGACAGAAAAATAAAGAAAAAAATGTATTTTAATTTTTTTTGGCAAAACTGCTCTCCTCATTTGAAAACTTTCATATGTAATAGTTTTTGAGCAGATATCCGATAGCTGATATTTATTTATTTGTGCTGGGGATTTGTCAATCAACCATACAAGCAGGATCTAACTCAAACAGTAGCATGTCTGCCTGTAAACCTGTCGGTCGTCGGATCGATTCTTCTCAGTGGACCCATTTGCAGTTTGGGCTATTTTCCGTTCCAACCAGTGGTCCACAACT
>JAULBS010140080.1:0-12781 GCA_032355785.1 Symmetromphalus regularis | reverse complement strand
CGTAGTATAATACTGTTAGTAGTCGTAGTATAATACTGTTAGTAGTCGTAGTATAATACTGTTAGTAGTCGTAGTATAATACTGTTAGTAGTCGTAGTATAATACTGTTAGTAGTCGTAGTATTAGTAATGTTATTAGTAGTTGTTGTAGTCTCTGTCGTAGTCATAGTATACTACTACTACGATTACTACTACTACTACGATTACTACTACTACAACGATTACTACTACTACTACTACGATTACTACTACTACTACTACTACGATTACTACTACTACTACTACGATTACTACTACTACTACTACGATTACTACTACTACTACTACTACGATCACTACTACTACTGCGATCACTACTACTACTACGATTACTACTACTACTACTACGATTACTACTACTACTTTTAATACTACTACTACGATTACTACCACTACTACTGCTACTACTAGTAAAAGTAGTAATAGTAGGTCACAATTATTGTGAATGTAGGATTTTTCTATTCAATACTTGAAATGAACTTAATTTTTAATATTTTTTATCACAGTAATTAACTTGTCATTCATTTCTTTTTTGTTTCGTTTGAATGACAAGTTAAGTAACATTCACCTGGAGTCATTGGCGTTAGATTAAAACATCCATGCTGAGATTTAATGAATGTGATGCTTCGGTTTCTGAACTGGAATCCATGACTCTGTCACTCTTTCATTTATAAGAAAGATAACAACTGATAATTTGTGTTTACTTATTAATTGCTAGAAAATTGATACATTAATAATTTGATGTATTTTGACGTTGTTGTATTTTAAAGATATATGTCACAGTGACACGCAGTTAAGTCATAAACAGATGAATGTACATTTTGTCTCATTGATTATTAATATTCCTAGCTTGTTTAGTGACCTATGTAATTATGTGTTGTCAGGGATCATTTGTTTCAGGGTTCTTATGTTGTTGTAGATTTATTCAATTCCCACCTCTCTCTCTCTCTTTTTCTCTCTCCCCCCTCTCTCTCTCTATCTGTCTCTCTCTCTCTCTCTCTCTCTCTCTCTCTCTCTCGGTCGTTCGTTCGCTCATTCGTTCGCTTGGTCTTTCTATCGCTCGTTCTCTCTCTTTCTCGTTCTCACTTTCTCTCACTCCTTTTTCTATATCTCTCTCTCTTTCTCTATCTCTATTTCACTCACGCTTTTTTTTATCATAACCTCTTTCTTTGTCTTTTGTTCTGCCTTGGTCTCTGCTCATGGAACAACTTTTGTTGTTATGAACTTTTTTTTTTGGCTATTCATTTCTTTCTTTTGTCATGAATTTTCTATTTCTGACACTTTTCTGTTTAGGTCTTGTATTATGTCTCTCAATCTTTCTGTTTACTACTTATATTAATTATACTATTTATCATCACCACCACCATCATGATCATCATTATCATCATCATCATCCGAATAGTTGATCATTAAACAAACATCATCTTCATTATTATGATGATGATCATTATCACCGTTATTGTATACAGATAAAAATGAACACCCAATTTGAAATGTGTTTCAGTATACACTTTATTACAATTATCGTTCAGATAATTAGTAATTAATATTGATTATTATTATTTCCTGTGATGAATATTGCATAGATCGGTCAGTGTCAGGCGGCAATGTTCGTGACTGTTGTATATAAAGTATCTCATTGAACCAGTTTACAGATAACATCACACTTTATGTAGGCAAGGCTAATTATGCTTTGCAATACATGCCACGTTTGTTCTTTATCATGAAAAAATACATTTTTTTTTTACTCTGCATTGTTTTATTTTTGTTCAGGTTTTTATAACAAATATAATGTTTCAAAACATAAAATTTCCCCTATTAATCACCAAAAAAATAAATAATAAATAAATAATAATAATATGTTTAAATAACAGAAAACTAAATAAACGTGTTCTCATTATTCAAGTGAAACTTTCTTCTTTTTTGTGATTAATTTTCTGTATTACTGATATACAAAAACAAAACTAAATAAAAACAAAAACAAAATGAATGAATGATATATATAATAGAATGAAAACTTGAAAACAAATCGTGTTGTATTTTGTTTGGTTTCGTTACCCCCTTTCCCGGCAAAAAAAAAAAAAAAAGAGAATTAAAAAAGAAATTAAAAATAATAATAAATAATTAAATAAATAAATAAACAAAAAACAACCTTTTATACGAATTGGGAATTTACAATTTGAAAATATATTAATTACATAAATATTTTTTTTTTCAACGCGATGTCTCGCCTTTTCATTGCCAAAATTGAAACAAAAATACGAATAGAACATGATTAAACGTTCTCATAGTAAATTCAATTAAACCTTGTCTAATCGGTTGGAAAACTTGTAACCTATGTTAATTCAACAATATTTTATCAACACCCTTCTAAGCTGTGACATTCGTAAACACTCATTTCCTTTTGATTAAACTTTATTCGCATTCTTGTCCCTTTTGTTTCTTTGTATTAAAGCGAAGAAATTGGTAAACTGTTTTGTTTCGATTGCCCATAAATTTATGCTTTGTTCTTTGGATTCAAAGGGGAACGGAAACCTTGGTCCTACATTTGCCTGTTACCCAGACAACCAATAAACAACTCTGTTAGTTATTAAATTTCTGAATTTTCCAATTAACTTAGTTTTGCGGCTATTCGTGACGTAATAGCCGGCATTTAATTTCAGTTAAACAAAACGAATTGAAATCAACACTAAACATCGGGAGTCCTGCCTTTAGCATGTTCACTTTAATAATAATAATTATAATTATGGTGATGATAATAATAATAATAATTATGGTGATGATAATAATAATAATAATTATGGTGATGATAATAATAATTATGGTGATGATAATTATAGTAATGATTATGGTGATAATAATAATAATAATAATAATAATGGTGATAATAATAATAATGATAATAATAATAATGGTGATAATAATAATAATAATAATGGTGATAATAATAATAATAATCATAATAATAATAATGATTATGGTGATCATAATAATAATGATAATAATAATAATTATAGTGATAATAATAATAATGATTATGGTGATAATAATAATTATGGTGATAATTATAATGATAATAATAATAATTCTATGGCTTTTCTTATTGCACTTTCAAATACACCAAAGCAGGGTTATTATCACTCAAAAAAACTTAACACATATAACTTGGAATTAGATAATAGAGGCGTAAGCCTCGGTGGTCCAGTGGTAGAACGACGGAGTCTCAAGCTGATGACAGTGGTTCAAAATATGTAGGAGGGTGGCTCACACTTGACTACTTATCAAAATTTCCAAATGTTTTGCATTCAAAACCCGATGATTAATAAGTCAATCTAATGGTGTCGTTAAAAAAAAGAAAAAAAAAGTTATAACAAAAGTTAAAGTTAAAGAAAGTGGCAGACCTCAAAAACATGTCTCCAAAGGTATCACAACCTCATTTGCATGAACTGAATAAATTGCTGTCAATTAAAGCAGTTACTATTATACTTAAAATAACAATTTGATTGTAACTTTGGGAGGCATCTTGTTCATATTCGTCTCTCATAACTCTATGTTGAGTGGCTTTTAAATGCATTTTTATTACTTGATTTGTATATATTTATTACATTGTTGAATTTTAAAAGGTGAGACGTAAATAAAATATTGAATTGAATTGAAATTCATCCTTTAAAACAACCTTTGTTGTATACTGCATTACGTCTTCATACCATAATTATGTGAGTGCAAAATTATACTTTTCGAAGAATGGATTAATTTACAGTTATGTATTATAATTTATGTACAAACAATTACCAAATGTTTAAATCCAATAGCAAATGAATTTTAAAAATATAATAATAATAAAAAATGTAATTAAAATCGTAAATATGCGCGTATTATATTTTGTATTACACCTGAAATACGTTTTATTTTCCCACAAAGCGTGATTTAAATATTAAAATAAGTGTTGCTATTATTAATCAAATTGCTTGATTAATATACATACTATTCAGTGATTAACTTGATATCATCTCTACATGTTTAATGAATTTCCAAGCTGTTAACAGTCTCGAGAGTACGCAATACGCACTAACAGTAAACATTATTATTAGGTTCATTACCCTCCAATTACCTCTTTGACAGATGATTGATATGCAGTAGAATATAATGATATCATAGTTTATTTCATTGTCACGTGTCACGTATAACATAACAACTGTTTTGACAGTATGTCGCTAATGCCGTTGTCTAACCTGAGGTACGATTACATAGAAAAAATAACAATAACACTGATAATAATAATAATTGTTATTATTATAATAGTAATAATAATACTAGTATTAACTAATAATAATAATAATAACAATAATAACAATGATAATAATAATAAATAATAACAATAATAATAATAATAATACATGTTTTTCATTTGGGAAGGGGTGGGGTTTAGTTTTCTCTAAAATGTAGCTGATGAAGATGGAACGGTGTTAAAATCTAAGACCTGAAATACTCCAATATACCCTAATTCCTATTTTTCTAAATATTTACTTTATTTTCCTTATCTACTTCACAGGGCCAAATTCAAATCAACGAAGAAGAGGACGCCAAACATACACAAGGTTCCAGACTCTAGAGTTGGAGAAAGAGTTCAAATTTAACCGTTATCTAACCAGACGGAGGAGAATCGAACTCTCCCATATGTTGTGTTTAACAGAACGTCAAATTAAAATATGGTTTCAAAATCGCCGAATGAAGGAGAAAAAAGAAATGCAAGCCATTAAAGAGATCAACGAACAGAGTCGAAATCATGAGAAGGCCACGAAAAGCGAACCCATCACTCCAGTGGTTAAAGAAACTCCCTCAGAACCAGAAACCGACCGCACCGTGGAAGCAGTCCAGAGTTGAAATACATTAACACTTACTGTGAAAGCTGTACCAGCTGAGTTGTCGAACCTATATCTCCTCATCCCCGCAGCTAGGTGGTGCTGAGACTACACCGAAAGAGGAAGTAGTATCACCTAGGCTGCTTACGCCATAGTATATATATATAAAAAAAAACATTCAAAACGGAGATAGTGTGGGATAGTGTATCCTGTAAAATTGAACTGTTATTGGATAGTAAATCCTGTACTTTGAAAAACTATCGGATAGTATATCTTGTAAAATAGATATCTTTATTATCGGATAGTAAGTCATACCTCTTCTCGATCTTAGGTAACGAACGGAAACAGAACATACATAATCAGATATTGACTGACGTAATAGTTTGACGTTTGTTGCCCAAAATCTGTTTGTTGATCGAGATAAGAAAGGAACAAAATGGCGGAGATCATGTTTTTGATTTCTGTTTACAATGAAACCACAATAACGTGAACATGAACAAAACGCGCATGCGCTAAAACGTTGATATCAAAGCACTTGCGGGTACTAGCTTGTGTCGTTCAATTGTGTTTGTTTTTATGTTGTTTGTTTTGTTTCATTATATGTTTGCTCAATTTAGGTTTTATTTAATTGAATTTGGCGAAATTGTCTTTAGTTAGAAGTAGTTTATCGTACATAAATTGTTACGCAGTTCTATGGAATTCAGTCCGATATAAATAAAACATGATATTGACAGTTTAGTAGTTGTGATAGTCCAATTCGTTTTAAATTTTAGAATTACATTTTTTGTCCTTTTTATTTTACTTTTGTTTGACATACGTTATTTTTTCGCGGGAAATTATTTTTGATGTATTTTGTTTCACAAATAGGCATTCAACGCTCACATGCCGAACTTAAGACAAAATATATGCGACAAAATATACATTATTATTACTATTATTAAGTTTAAAATGTTCCTTTAAAGTAGTAAATGTTTTAATCTGATGTATAGATTTAACAGATTAACAAGTTTTAAATCTGGCAGCTGTAGAAAACCAAGAGCCACAGGTTAGAACATTTTGCGTTTTCTCGAAATCGCTCATGCTGTGTCTATTTTCCAGATACCAGTAATTCGAACAAATCCAAAATTTATAACAAAGAGTTATCATGAACAAAAGTATTAAACTTTTTTGACATAAAATTATTTTAAAAATATGTATTTATTTTACACAATTACGTTTTGTATTAGGTGTACAAAATGCGAGTTAATATAGAAATTTTGGCAAACTTAACAGTACGCATGTGACCTGATACTGGTATTTTCACTGAAACCACAAATGGTCCTGAGAACTGCGTAAAAGTGAAATCATCATGTCCAACTTTCAAAGCACTGCGTTGCAGTTTATATACGGTATGATTGTGTATATCTACTTATTGTGTAAAGAGACCTATTTGCAAACTAGCTACCTCTGTAGAGTGGTGTTTCTTGTGTCATGCAGTATACACAGATACTTAATCAACTAGAAAGTAACATTTCAAACAACTTATATGTAAGCTTTACATCCATTTACAGTCTCTTCTCTCGTCATTTCTGCTTAGAGCGTTTCCAGTTGAAATTACATTGTTTACATTGATCCTTGGTAATTTATGTGGTTGGTAGGTTGGTGAAAGAAATTCTAAATTATAATTACCTTGGTACTGTGTCTGTGACCACCGGCAATAAATAAATTATGCGGTGGGGGTGGGGAGTGGGGGTATTTTGGTATCAAATCCATGTGTATATTAACCTTGGTAGGGGGTCATGAGCATATTTTATAAAAGTAGGTGGGAGTGAAAATTTGATTTTTTTTTATATACGTGGTACACAAAAAAAATAAAGGCTTTCTCCCCCCCCCCACCATATAAATTTAACTGGAACAGCCCACCATATGTGTTATTGTTTTACATTCATCCATAGCAAAATGTGGAGAGAACTATTTAATATTTAACATTAATACAATCATTATGAAATGATACATACAATAGTGAATAACAAAGGGTGGGTCAAGATATGTTGAATGATAATAGTGACATTATATTAATTTGGTGTTGTTTTAATAATTAAAATTGTGTGTCAAGGGAAGTGGTAAAACCGACAGTTCTGGTGCACTTTCTCCTTTAGGAAAACCATTACGTCACTTGAGTAGATCTGTCGGATTTTACATCTACTGTCAACATTTCTTCTATCCAAGGATGGTTAAAATTTAATCATCGATTATCAATAAAATCCTGTGTAATATATTGATACAGCCATATTTTGTTGACATTTATACACATTTCCTGTTGGTAGTGACATCAACAAAATGGCGGTCGAAAATGGCACGCTGTTTGATATTTTTAGTTGAATTTCCGATGATATCATTTTAAAAAGTCACCGGTCCCAATTATGTTCTTACAAGTTCGTATTCTGTCTCATTTTTGTGATATCAATCTGGCAATACACTATTTAAATTGTGTGTCATTTTCTGTTTTACCAGACAGTAACGTTGAATAAATAAACTATTTAATCTAGATTTGATATAATAACAATAATGATAATAATAATAATAATGATGATGATGACGATGATAATAATAATGATGATAACGATAATGATAATAATGATGATAATAATTTGATGATAATGTTGATGATAATAATAATAATTATAATAATAACAGATAAAATGTACTGTATGTGATATAAATATAATATATTAGTTTTATATCTTAAAACTAGCTTTAAAATGCAGTAAGCATATAAGGGTGAGTAAAATATACATTGTATGTTTTAAGGTTTCTTTTTTTTTTTTTTTTTTTGTTTTTTTTTAATTTACAATAATTTATGAATCTATTTATTGTTTTATTTCGCAAATGTTAACCGAGCATATTTTTTTATTATCTTTGTTTTCGTAGTTCAGGTATTATTATTATTATTATTATCATCATCATATTTATTATTATTATTATTATAAATAAACAAAAATAATAAAAACAAATAAATCAAATATAGATTACATATATCAAATGAACACAACCGTTTTGACAATAATTGTACTATTGTTATTTTTTGTTTTGTTTTTAATTTTGAAAATAAATCTAAACACAGTATAATTTAGAATTTAGCATTGTTTTATTAAATCATATCGAATATTTATGTATTAAACAAATTAGTGTCTAGATGTCCCATTTCTATTCTTTCGCTTGGTAAATAACAATTTACTCGAGTTTTTGTTTTAATTGTTATTACTATTTATTTGTTTATTATTATTTTTTTTATTATTTTTTTTTTATACCTACATAATATCAGTAAAAATGTATTTTGCTCTTTCGTGATATTTTGTTTTAAGGTCAACAAAGGAGTATATCAAAAGTGCGTGATCGCTTGTTAATAAATATATGGTAATGTGTTACAAAAACATAGCTCTTAAATCAATCATTTATCGGTGGAAGAATTGATTGTAGATGCCAAATCATCAGGTTTTGATTCCTTTATATAATTATATTTTGATGCTGGTCAGTGTTACAATATTAATACATTAATTTAATTTATTTTTAAACATAAAATATAGTTGTGTTATAGGTTTGTACCGTATTACAGTATTTTTACTTTTATAGTAGAAATGATATGTGTACGTGGTAAATACAGTCTTTGTTTTTATTTTATTTTATTATGTCAGTGAAATGGATATTTGCGTTGATTGAAACTGACATATTGTCATTAAAGATCAACAGTTGTGGTCTATATTATATATCGAATATATGTCTTGTAACGTGTACGTTGTTCAGGGAAAGTTGTTCACACCTTTATATCCATTTCATTTGTTAAACATTGTTTTAAACAATAATACATTGTGTTCCCAACTTTTATATATTCTCAGAACATTTTCAAAAAAAAATTCAATGTGTAACCTATTTATATTTACCATGTTTTAATTTAACTAATTTAATATTACGAATTTCTTTTTTATCTTTTTGATAAATTACAACACGCTATTGTTTTACATGTTTAATTATTGAAACACTAACATATTAGTGTCCGATCTTTATTTTAAATAATTATAATCAAAATGGCTGTATTATAATTTTTATCAACTTCATTTCCCTTAAGGAAATATTTTACATATGAAACGGATATAAGATATGTTAATGCATACATGTACATGTTTGTATCTGTATATGTTAGTTTCACGTTTGTTTAAGAGTATACATTGTCAATATATTTCGTATGGAACTTTGAAGAGTTCTAACCTAAAACGAGAATGAAATGAAACATTAAATGAATTGACATGCTGTCCATGTCATAGGGTAAATGCATTTTTATTTGTTTGTACCTAGCTACTTAATTTAATGTGACAAGAACGTTTTGTAATACAATGTTATTGTGCTATTTTTTGGTAAATTTACTACTATACTCAACGAAACGAGAAATGACACACTGAAATATATTATGTTTGATGCTGTAACAAAATACGGTAAGTAAACACAGCCTGAAACACATTACATAATGAAACTAGATGGGTAGATATAATTTAGTTTTCATTTGTTTTTCTTCTTACAATTCACATTCAAACTATTTCATCAAACGTTTAAATATGAGGGAGACTGAATAGGGGCTCCATCAGTTATTTGAAGGGCGCCTACGACGTACTTATACATTTAAAACATGTAGGCGGCGGAGATTATTGGGGAAGGGGTGGGGGCGAAAATGTATATTTCCTCCTCCCCCCACCCCCGGCTGCGCCAGCCCTGTATTAAATATTTTGGACGCTTTTCAGAACTTTGTATCTAACTATCTCCAGAAGGACAAATATTGCTTGAAATATTTATGCATTGTGTCTTGCTTTGACTACAAAAGTGAGAGTTATTCGATCTGCCATTTCTTGTTTCGTTGAGTATAGAAATGAGATATTCAAACGAGAATTGTTCACGACACGTCATAACTGCTCAAGTTGGTTTCATAATACCCATGTCCCTAAATGACGACATGCTCCTACTGTAAAAATAACCACAACGCTTCATTCATACTACTTCTCAGACAGAGTTTGACTAAAACAATAACTTTAAATACATCTTGTAAAACCTATGACTTTGACAGTAATAAAAAGTTATAAAAATAAAAGTGAAACTTAATTAAAACATATACATTTACTGTGTCTATATATTCTCTTTTTTTCAATCATAAATTCGTACAGGTCTGCCTGCCTGACATATGTGTAGTGGTTAGTATGATAGTACAAAATATGACTTTATCTTGGTAATTAAACTGTATTGCAATATGTATTGAATATGGCTTTGCTTTATCGCTATTCAGTTTTAGCTGTATCGCTACATCCTACTGTTAAAACAGAAGGCTGTTTAACACAGGTAATATTCTACTAAATAAACTCATATAGGTGAAAATAAAGTAACTATTTAAGACAGGTGGCTGTTTAACACAGGTAATATTCTACTAAATAAACTCATATAGGTGAAAATAAAGTAACTCTTTAAGACAGGTGGCTGTTTAACGCAGGTAATATTCTAATAAATAAACTCATATAGGTGAAAATAAAGTAACTCTTTAAGACAGGTGGCTGTTTAACACAGGTAATATTCTAATAAATAAACTGATATAGGTGAAAATAAAGTAACTCTTTAAGACAGGTGGTCGTTTAACACAGGTAATATTCTAATAAATAAACTCATATAGGTGAAAATAAAGTAACTCTTTAAGACAGTTGACTGCTCATACATGGATAGGTTTGTCTGTAAAGTTGTAACATTGTCGCACAGAACCTTTCAAATGACCAGTGTATATTAAAGTGGTTATTTAGCAATAGCGAATGTAACGCAAATCTTCTTATATATATAAATTCACACAGTGTGAACTTGGGATTATTTTTGCAGATATTCTACTTATGTTTTATTAATATTAATGGAAGAATACACAATATACCGGCATTAGACTTTAAATAAAATAATAAGAAGAAACATTTCCATAAGGATATTCATTACAACATAATATCCAGATTCAGTGATAACAAACTTTTTTAGTAATTTAAGATCAACATCAAGTATTTAACGTGCTCATCAAAGCAAGCTATTATGAAAGACGCCTCTCGTGGACATCTTGTTTCCCAAACCAACCATTGAGCCTAATAAAGCGTAGATGGTTTTCTTTTGCTTAAGCATTGGTTTAGATTATGTGTTGGGTAGCCATTGTGTTCTTTGTAACAGAAAACTCGGTATAATTACAGGAACAAAAAGGAATCAGTTTGATTTCTGTAAAGGTAATTGACTGTTTTATTAATAATAAACACAATTGTTTCGTTTTGCAAAACACAATAGAATAATATCATTGCATTATAATTAAATAATTAAATGGGACACAGAGAGAATATCGTCATTGTCAATAGTACTTTAAAGTAACAACATGCCACTAAAAATAATAACTGTGTGATGATTTTAAATAACTAATGCTAATTTGATAAAACAATATTTCTGCATTAACAGTAGAGCTTTAAATTATTAAATGATAATAATAATAACAAACAAATACACACGCAGACGCACACACACACACGCACACACACACACACACACACACACACACACAAACAAACAAACAAACAAACAAACAAACAAACAAACATGCAAAATTAAATTATGGCATTTATTTCTACTATACATCTGTTATGGAAATACATAGTATATTTTCAAAGTGTTTTGTGGTTCTTCAAAGTTATCGTTAAATTATCCATGGTATCATTTCTTTTGCCCGTTAAAATATAATGTAAAACATTAGAAAGCGTAAGAATAAAGTTTAAATATATTTAAATAAGATATTAAGATTTGCTGAAAACAAAAACATTTCACCATTAATAACAACACTTAAACTACTCCAAATGCACCATAATTATATACAAGAAACAAGTATTTTAAATTCTGTCTGAGAAACTCATACAGTTAGCTGTATATACAGCTTTTGAATTTGTTCCACATGACATCTGTGTTATTTGTTTTGTTCCAGTGGGTGTGCGTGCACCATTTGTGTGAAGTTGTTTAAACAATCATTGTATTACTGACGTAATAGCAAGAAGGGAAACGTCATCAGCTATGTTTCTCAGTGTTACAAATGTATCATCTTCAGAGACGAAGTAATATATTAAAAACCATGACGAGAAAACTAAGCATATTGTTGATAGAGCATTTTTTCCATAATAAATGTCACCTCATTCAAAATACTGCTTTTTTGTTCTTTGTACCATAGTCGTTGTTAATTAGTGAATTTTGGAAACTATTTTATTTTTATTTAACGATTCCTCTAGATAACATTGATATTTATCTCATCATCGGCTATTGGACGTCAATCATATGGTCATTCTGATATATTTATTTAAAGAAATATCGCTGCGGCAGCGTAGTCTACTCTTTCTGATAAGTAGCAAGGGGTATTTTACATGCACTTTCCCACAGACAGGACAACACATACCCCGGCCTTTGATGAAGCAGTTGTGGAGCACTGGTTGGAACGGAAAATACCCCAAAATGGGACTGATAAGGATCAATCCAATGACCAAGTAACAGCTTGAGCTACATCCCGATACTTGTGAATCTAGTGGTTGTATTCATTTTTGTCCTTATATCCAATTAAGGTTCAATCACGCTGTCCTGGGCACACAACTCAAGTTCCTGTGCGGTCTGTCCTGGACAGAGGTTAGTGTTAGTAGGAGACACGAAATCTGCTCCTTTTCTATAAACAGCAAGGGATCTTTTATAAGCACTATCCCACAGACAGAATAGCATATACCACGGCCTTTGTTAAACCAGTTGTATACACCTACCCACTGAACCTTGCGGAGCACTCACTCTGGGTTGGAGCCGATACTGAGATTAAAAATCCCA
>JAULBS010140069.1:0-12782 GCA_032355785.1 Symmetromphalus regularis | reverse complement strand
CCCTAATTAATAGACGTATTTTCTTTCAAATTCCAGGAATGTATAATATAGTCCAGTAGCTATAATATAAGTGGTTACTCATAACTCTATCTTTAATATTGACCGAATTACAGACATTTTAGTTATCCTACCCCAAATTTTTGTAGTACGCAGATTTTAAAATTCCTTTTATAAACATGACAAAATCATAAAATCGTAATAGATTTGGCAACTAAGAATCCCCATTCTATAAACTTGATATGTTAGGGTATTTAAAAATGACCTCAGACCTTTTGGACCTTTTCGGTTAAATAAACACCCCCCCTAGCTCTTGGACTAAAGAGTTTACTTTCTTCATCTGAGACAACCTAATTTGGTATTCCCATCATCAGCAATTGTGCCTCATAATTCGCTTATTTATTTATTTATGTTATTTATCTATTTATTCTTAAAAAAAACTCACCCCAAAATACTACTGCTACTACTACTACTTCTGCTGCTGCTTCTACTACTACTACTACTACTACTACTACTACTACTACTACTACTACTACTACTACTACTACTACTACTACCACCACAACCACCACCACCACCACCAACAGCAGCAGCAGCAGCAATGAGCATAAATATATACTGTTAAGCATATTACATCAATGCGCATATGGAGTATCTATTTCCCTTTTATACCACGCTTTTCTTTAGGATAAATGTCTAATGTAGTAACTTTTCAATATAATTTACCTGTGAATGGCCCCATGACATAGCGTGCAACGTCTGGCCATGTCCTTCCATCTTTTGTTAGCGATACAAAATCCTCTGCAGGTGAGGTTATAGGAACATCAGCCTTGCTTTCGTCTCTAAGGATTCCATTTTCCAGTCCCTGATCATAATCCTGCTGTTTCTCTTCAGCCACAGGTATTCTAGATACGAAACCTTTACCAGAAGCCGCCTCTGCCACGAATTGTTTAGTATGTATATATTGTCTATCAAATATCGTCAACCTTGGCGTTGTTTGAGCATCAGGATTGCTTTCATCAACAGGTATTCTAGAAACAAAAGTTTTACCAGAAGCAGCTTCAGCTATGAAATGTTTTGTATGTCTGTATGGTCTATCGAATATCGTCAACATGGGTGTTGTCTGAACGATATCGCTATCAACAACAACGTCTATGACGTCATCATTAGTAATGTCTTCAATGTCCACATCGTCAGGGACATCGTAGTCTGTCTGTTCTTCATTTATTTGAGTATTTGATTGTACAGACGTTTGATTCGTAACTCCCACCTCCACGTCTGTAACGGTTGCGACATCACCTTGAGAAAAATCATCTTGAACATTGCTTAACAATTCTAGTGACGCATCATCTCTTTGGTGGCCTTCCCTCGGATCGAACCACTGCGATCCACATTTACAACTGTGGTAGATCTTTCTTAAATACTTTTTAGCGAATTTGTGTCTTTTTCGATTCTTGTCCCTCTCTTTAATCAGTTTGGTTTGATCCTTTGCAAGACGTTTCAGAATAATCCCTTGATCCATTATCAAATGTTTAAGCTCTGACAGTTGGACTTCTAATATCTTCAAGGTTCTGGAGTTAGCAGTATTAGATATTGGTCCATACCTGTAGCTTAGTCCTTGAATATTACGTCGAATTGCCGATTCATCTTTAGAGTGTTCGTTAATTATGTCCAACTGTCTAGCCGTAACTAAATCAGAAAACACTAACAGAAAGCATACGAAAAGATTCATAATAGACGTAGATTATTAATTAAGGTCCTCAAAATTAAATTAAAAGTAAATTTTTTCAATGTATAGGGATTCAACAATAACAAAATATCACACTTTTCGTTTTCTTTCCACGATAAGAATGAATACACGATTAATATGTCACCTCAAACGCCATAAATTTAAAACTCGTGCACGAATCAGAAACACTTTTGACAGTATTTTCCCGCCTTCGTATCATCAGCGGTGGCCAGGGTTGTTGGAATCCTACGAGCAGAGATCCACGTATTAAGGAATTTTTATGCACTGTGCTAAACGTACTGCCAAAACAACAAAAGCTAACTGCGTAGAAAGAACTGCATTCAAACTGGTTGTATACGGTGTATACACCAATGCAGAAAATGCATCGCTGTCGCTTATATATTATTAACTCCAAGACAGGAAAATTACAATTAATGATAGGTTAAATCGTTTTCCGTTTCAATTTTATATCTAAATGTCGCTTACGTTTTATGAAGTAAAAAATCGAGTAATTTCAAAAGGTTTATCATTAAAAACGGAACGTGATGTTGGATCCTCTTTTCTTTTTGGAAAAGAAGGTACACATAGACTCAGTCAATTAAGACATTTTGCGTCAGATTTTGTCTCTATAAAACATTTATATCGCTTTACAAAACCAAGTCAGTTTAAAGATTCATCCTTGAAAAAAAATAAAATAAATGTAGAGCGACTGGCTAACCGGATCCGGTGGCGCTGTGGTTAAGCCCTCGGATTCACGGCTGTTGGGTACTGGGGGCGAATCCCAATCGAGGCATGTGATTTTTAATCTCAGCATCAACTCCATCCTAGAGAGAGTGCTCCTCAAGGCTCAGTGGGTAGGTGTATACACTTACACCGACCAGTGGTCCACACCTGGTTTAACAAAGGCCGTGGTATGTGCTATTCTGTCTTTGGTGTAGTGCATATGAAAGATACCGTGCTTCTTATCGATAAGAGTAGCCGCATTAGTGTGGCAGTAGCGGGTTTCATCTCTTCTATTAACACTAACCTCTGTCCTGCACAAACATCACAGGAAGCTGACCTGTGTGTCCAGCAAAGCATGCTTGAACTATACTTGTATATAAGCACGAAAATAAATACGACCGACCGACCGACCGACCGACCGACCGACCGACCGACCAACCAGCGACTGGTTGAGGTAGGATAGATTGAGCGATCGATACCCTTCAGTGAATCCACTTGGCGATTTTCCATTAAATACTGATATACCAAATACTATGATATTCACTGTCCTGTACTGTGCTCACTTAAAAATATAAAAAACTTGCTTCTAATCAGAAAAAAGAGTAACCAATGTGAGAACAACGGATTTTTTTATAAAAGTGTGTACCAAATACCATATGTGTGACAACCAACAGACGATCACGTACTTGCAAACTCATTCATAATATACTCAATCAAAAAAGAAAGTATGTATGTAATCAATAATCATTTATTTCCTAAACTAGACGACATTCATAGCAGAAATTCTGGAATTAGTTTGTGTGTGTACGTGCGTGCGTCCGTGCGTGCGAGCAGCAATATCAGAAGTTGCGAACGTGTTTGCTGCCAATGGACCATTACACTGACTACCCCCATGAAACACAAAAATGTTTCTTTTTTGGTTGAATATATCAGAAATAAATGAAGTATAATCATAATTATATTACTTTGCTTTAATGCATTCAGAAATTTAAAAAGGGCGGTACTTCGGGGAGAGTGCAGGAAAAATAGTTATAAGAAAGCTAACATATTAACGGGGATAAATGTGGGGTAAGGGGAGCGGGACCGACTCACTAACTTTCCAGATCCGCCTTCCAGCATTAATAAATTTCGAGTAAATATATTCTGATCAAATCTGAGAATCTTGCAGGTCACACCGCTTAATGTTTAGAAAATAAATGAATTCAACTTAATACTGTTTTGACGTTCTTTCCGCAGATTGTAGCGGCATCTGTTGACAATATTGCGTGTCATAATATTGACTTTCGAACGACAGTACATTACATTGTGTGGGTTGAGACGGAACTCCCTTTTAATCTGATGGACTCCAGCACATTGAATAATTCAATCCTTATCTACATACTTTACAAAACGAAAGAAATGTTGAGTTACTCACACAAATAGTGTATACCGTAACTAACATAAAGGAATGGATGGATCGGGGGGAGGGGGGAGGTCAGGGACACGCCCGCCCCTAAATATTGCGGTTTAAATGACATTAAAAAATTATTATTATTATTTTAAAATTATTTTTTAAAGTTAAAGAATCCGAAGATTCTTTAGGGCACCCCTTAAATGGATTTTCTGGATCGGCCACAGGAAAGGATTGTTTGTTTAACGACATCTCAGTACATTGGTTAATCAGTAAATACTGGGAATGAAACTCACGTTATTTCTGACACATGGTTCACAGAACAAACCCGCTGCCACCACATAGGGTATTCTTTCCGATTAGTAACAGAAGATATTTCACATGCAACTTCCGTGACATACACCATCGCTTTATTACCCGTGTTGTGGACTGCTGACTGAAACGAGAAATGACCTAATGGGGCCACTGAAGGGGATGAAAAAATCGCCCCTCACTTGCACGCTAAACTCCAAATACTTCACGCTTATCAGCAACAAAACAAAATAAAATATAAAGATAAAACGCTCACATCCATGTCCCACTAACATAATTTTATAATCTTTTACTTTTATGGTCTTTGTTATAGATAAATGGCAATTAAGACGCGTGATCTACGGAAGAAACCTGAATACAACACCATTTTCAAGAGGTATTTATGTTGAGACAATGATTATTATGTTTTTATTCATTGGCGACAATCGCTTCTTGGAAATGAAGGGAGGAAGCCAGGGGGGCTTCTTCGCAGTGGAGAGGAACGGAGCTGGGGATGGGAAGGAGGCATGTCCCCCCACCCTAATTTTCTTTTGATTGAAAATTCGAGGTTTTTAAAATGCATTTTTCAAAATATAACAGACCCCCTGTGTACTTCAGTATAATAATTATTTGCGCTAAGACCACATGGCTAAGTGTTACATTGATATCATAAAGGGAAATACTGGAAAAATTATTAAAGGTATTTTAATTTCAATTTAGTGAAATAAAAAGTTGGGAGGGGGTAATTATATAGGCATCTCCCCTGTCCAAAAAGTGGAAGAATGTGTCCACCACAGAAATTATGTTCGTTTTTTGTTAGATCTACCCCTTTCTCAAACAGGGCGTCACATACCACGGATTTTTATACGGCAATCCAGAATCATTATAGTGGAATACATAGAAAGGCTTTCGGTTGGTTTTTGCAAGCTTTAAAGAAGAGTGTACATAATCAGATTACAAAAAATGTACGCCAATACAAACAAGTGTGTACGCTATGACATCATATTACAAATGGAATTTTTTTTTTTGATATTCCGATTTAAACAATGTTTATTTTTAATACTGTTATAATTGATCAGTGATAAATAAAACCTATATGACAATGTTTGGTTGTTTATCACCACTAGAGCACATAGACGTATTAATCATCGGCTATTTGATGTGAAATATTTGGCTATTTTAACACGTAGTCACGTGTAAGCCAGCCCCCAGAATCACTGTCATCAGCTTGGGAGTCTGACGTTCTACCGTTGGACCACTGAGTCTCACATAATTATTTACATTTTAAACATTTATATAGAGACGTTTTCTGTTTAATATAATTTATTACATACATAGAGATTACTAAATGAAATCCCGTATGATATTGTTTATGTTACAACTATTGTCCTGTTCAAATATACAAAATGTTTTACTTATTTCTCCTATAATTTCTATTCGATTTACATACGCATGAAAACGAACCCAAAAATCAAAAGATTTTACTTATATAGATCAGCATCTAAAATGATCTGTGTAAATATTTGAACAGAACACAAAAGGGCCGGCACAGCCGTTTATATATGATGATATTACCTGTCCAGTAACTTTACTTTTATAGTTCATCACTGTAGTAACCGAGGTGGGGGTGGTAACGGAGGTGGATGGGTGGGACGTGCCCCTCACTTTTGAGCCTTTTTTCACACAGTAATGTTTGCCATTGTAACCAAATTCTGATATAGACTTTGTACCCGATCCGTGAGTTCCGCACCCCTCTCCCAAATTTGTTCCTATGGACCTGTAGTTTACAAATCAAAAAACACAAATACAACCACATCTTTACAAAATACCAGTGTCCATCCATTATTTATTACATAATAGAAATAACAACATGCCAGTAAAACATAAAACGTATATATTTATATCAAACATTAAATGCATGTACATTAACTCATCTTGAATGCTAACAATTTCTATTGAGTGAGATGTCTCTGATATATTTACAAGTGACGTCAAGCCCTAATACAACGACGTCGACTGCTTTTAGTATTTGAACAAAACACGAATATTTTCTTTCTCGTATTTAACACTACCTACTTGCCATTACTTGTCGGTCTTACAGCTGGTAAGTACTGGAATCAAATCCCAGTCGAGGCAGAGGATTTTAAATCTCGATACCGAATCCAACCGAAAATGAGTGCTCCGCAAAAGGCTTAATGGGTAGTTTTAAGCCACTTACACCGACCAGTGGTCCACAACTGGTTTATCAATGGCCGTGGTATGTGCTGTCCTGTCTGATGGAAAGTTTATATAAAAGACCACTTGCTGCTTATCGGAAAGTGTAGCCTATGAGGCGGAGGTGGATTTTCTCCAAAGACCATGAGTCACAGAATACCATATGTCAGACTCTTAATATCCGCTGAATAAACAATGCGGTGGGGTATTGTTAAACAAAAAATCCATTCCTTTCCATTCACTATATGGAAAATAGAAAATACTATTAAAGTTCCTATGTCCCTTTCAAATCTTACAACATCGGTACTTATACAAAACAGAAACACAACTACAACTACATGTTTAATAAACTCGTATCTCCTCCCTATCAACGAGTATCGTCGTCTGGCTTCACTCATCTCTCAAATCTAACCGCCATTTTTCAACATAGATGAAGCTAAAAGATCACCAGTTGAACTATTTTTAACTGGTGCTAACGTCACATATGTTAATAAGAAAAGGTATTTTCCCAAATATTTTTAAATAATAGAACAGTATATTATTATGTTCAATAAAAGACGGAAACACACCAAGATGATAAATGCAAAACTTATGTTCCAAAATAAATGTCATAAAACTATGTCTGTATATATACACTACATTACACATATTTACTTATACAATAAAATACATTTAGAAACATATGTTTTCTAATTACATATATAACACACTGTATTAAGATTTACAAGTAGACATATTTCTATTATGCGTGTTTTAAAACAAAAATATACACAACAAAAAAGTTTAGCAAAAAATAATTTTGAATCCTCCATAAAGAATACCTACTCAATCTATTCAGTACTACTCAATATTAAATTCAATACTATACTCAATCTATTCAGTACAACTCAATATTAAATTCAATACTATACTCAATCTATTCAGTACTACTCAATATTAAATTCAATACTATACTCAATCTATGCAATAAAGAATATATACTGAATCTATAAAGTTTATGATGTTTTCATTTTTGTAAATGACAGAAGTTTCAAGTTTATTGTAAATTTAATTACGTTTGTTAAACTTTTTTGTCGAGTATATACATGTGTAATCAAAGTGACCTATAACGACCACAAATAATAGTCATACAAGACAACATTTATAAACAATGGGATTTATGTACAGGTTCAAGTACATATACATATCAATTATATTACACACTGAAATATGACCAAACTTTCCTTCATACAAAGTTCCACTGCTAGACTGCAGGGGACAAATTTCACCAAGGCATTGAAGCATTTGCCCTGCCACCCTGTCCTTTTACCGCAATGCCCTCTCAATTTCACTTCTAATGAAGGCAAATATTACCATGCCCATTTTCCCGTTTGTCCCATGAGAAACTCACATGTGCCACTGTGCCCATGATGTGTCCTCAGAATTGCCTTGATGCCCTCTTGATTCCTAGGAATCCAAGACAATAATCGCCGGCGGCCCTCCCCCCCCCCCCCCTTCACCCCAAACACTGAAACCTGTGACTGTATTTCAGATAATCTGGGCTGCGTTCAGTATGAAGGCGTTTGTAAACGATTGCTAGACTGGATTTTCCGTTTAACGTAAAACTACTTAGAACCTTGAAAACCAGTCAGTCTGTTTGTATGTGCGATGGTGTTACTGAACACAGGGATAATGTTGTGTTTCCATTATGATAATGAACGATGATACTATTTTACAAACACATAATTATATAATTTTGTTTCCAGGGTATTACCATCTACAATAGCTCTATATAAAAAGAATATTAAAACCACAGAACGAAAGTAAAATTACGAACTCTTGTCTTCAAGACAAATTATTTCCAATACATTATGTTAATTTATGTCCGTCTGTCCGGTTTTAAATCTAGGTTAATTATAATGCCTGACGTTAAATGGATTTTCTAGTGATCTAGTAACTACAGCTTTTTCATAATATCCCTTGATTACCAACTGAGGTTCATACAAAAATACAAATGAATGATTTCTTTGCTCTTAGATACACTATATGAATACTGAAACCACATGAAACGAACAACAATCATACGCCATTTAGAACACATACACAACATTAATGTCATGGAAACACATTTGACGAATATGTTAACAAACGCTTGCTCGTGGTTGCTATGAGAAAGGAGTGTTGTTGATAAATCGCTGTAGGAGATCAAACACTCTCTCACGCTGCTCCTCAAACACTGGATGGCCGGCTCCTCTTACCACAACCTGTAATGTACAAGACACATATTAGTATACTCGTAACTGACAAAAAGACTTCACAAACCGCGAACACATCCAGATTGCGGTGATCTCCTAGGGTTGGATAAATTGTTTCTTAATCAATAATTATATTAACAGTGTTACGTTAAAAAAAAAAACGAAACAAGGTTATCGTTCATTTTGGTAGAGAAAATAATGTAAAATCAGAATCTCAATGATGCCTAGCTAAAACTAGTTTCTCAAAATGACGTCCAAAATGGCGACTCCATATTATAATAAAATGGCTGCTTGGACAATATAGATTAGCGCAAGTTTCTACTGTAATATGTTTCTTTCAATAATAAAGTGTGTTTATGGTGAATATTATGCATTTGGAGGTATTTTATTACAATCCAGCTGGGCTATGGACATGGCATATTAACATAATTAATTTGACACTGTCTCATAGAAACGCTATAAGTGACTTTTCATTCAGTCAATAGAACCAAGTTTTTTTTTTTTTTTGACACCACTAGAACACATTGATTTATTAATCATCAGCTATTGAATGTCAAACATTTGATTATTTTAACACGTAGTCAGGTGTGAGCCATCCTCCAAGGGTTTTGAACCACTGTCATCAGCTTGAGAATCTGACGTTCTACCGCTGGATCACCGAGGCTCACTTAAGAATAACGTTTTCACATTTTGGGTTACCTGATACAAGTTGTTTGCTTGTCGTATATAGCCTGCTGGCTCCTCGTCCTCAGGCTGGACTCGCCACACTATCTTGTCGGCAGTTCGATACGCCGGCAGCCCCTTCCAGTTGACAGACATCAGAAAAGCCTCCGTCATAGCGACGTTCACGAGCAGGTCAAATTGACCCGATAAAAACATCATCTAAGGCAATGTATAAAATAAATAGTATATTGATATTACATTTATATCATATAGAAGTAGTTTTATTACTTAAATTGATATGATCCATAATAACAAGAGGTTATTAAAACATTTTTTTTTAAACTTTACCTCAAAGGCACATTGATTTATTAATCATCGGCTATTGGATGTCAAACATTTGGTTATTTTGACACCTAGTCAAGTATAAGCCAGCCTCCAACGGGTTTTGAACCATTAACATCAGCTTGACAGTCCGACGTTCTACCGCTTGATCACCCAGGCTCGTAATAACGAAAGAGTCATCTAGTTCAACACACTATTTCTGCACAAGGAAGTTCAAAATAAATAGAAGGGAAATCGTAAGGGCACACATAGGCGGAACCAGGCAAGGTCTGTAGTATCCAAACCTATCATGTGGCCACATATTTTTCTCCATCATAATTTGATCGTAACAAACTTCAATATTAATAATTTTAAAAATATTTTTGAATCCCTTCCAAAACAGGGGCGGTTCCAGCAATTGTGAAAAGGGGAGCGCAACTTTGGAGAAGTGCTTATGGGACTTGTAACTGCTGCATTGGCCTGTACTTGCGCTTAGGGTTTTACAAGAAAAATGTTCATTGCCCGAAAATTGGGGGGTGGGGGGGGGGCGTGCGCCGGGTGCATCCCCCATGGAACCGCGCATGCAAAATGTCTGCCTCCTGTCCTGATCCATCTTCATGAATCATTGCTAAAACATAAAAATAGCAGTTGTTCAGGAAATGTGAACGTATACTGCCCTACCGTTCATGAGAGTATTTCTTTTGATTTGTTTTGTCTAACACCACTACAGCACACTGATTTATTAATCATTGGTTTTTGGATATCAAACATTTGATTATTTTGACACTTTATATTGAGTCAGCCTTTAACAGATTTTGAACCACTGTCAGCAGGTTGAGAGTCCTATGTTCTACCACTGGACCACCGAGGATCACTGTCATAAGAGTAATAAAGTTATTTTCTGTTTACTGGCTATCATAGGCGTAAATCCGGGAGGGGAGGGGGGCGAGGAGACACATCCCCGCTACTTTTTGGTCAAGGTGGGACGCCTATATAATTATCCCCCACTTTTAGCTTCGAAAAATTGAAATAAAATAGCTAAATAAAAATCTTTTCCAGTATTTCTCTTTATGAGTTCAATGTATCACTTAGCCATGTGGTCTTAAGCGAAGTAAATTATAGTTTAAACGTTTTAGCCGGAAAAAGGCATTTCAAAAGCCAAGAATTTTCAAAAGAAAAATTAGGGGGGGGGGGGATACCTTCCTAAGCTCCGCACCCCCACTTCTAGGAAGCTCACCGGCTCCGTCCACCCCCACACTTTCAGGAAGCGATTGTCGCCCATGCTGGATGTGCTACCATACTCTTTTTGATTTGAAGAAGATTTTTTTTTATATGTTCACTTTCTCACATACATAACAGCATACACAAACTTCATAACCCATCAGCGTTAGTGGCATTAGAAGAATACGTATATAAATACATAATCAAGGCCAGCAGAGTGCATTAAAAAGTGGAGGGGCCACTGAAAAGTAAGTGACTGGGGGGCAGCATATGAACCCCATCATACTTCGAAAACTTTAATTTTGTCACCGAAACTGAACATACTGTTATTCACCAACATTTGTTTTAGTGATTTTTTTTATTAGTTGTCACATAACCCCCCTCCCCTCTCTGCGGTGTCTGATAATATAATAGCAACAACATGAAATGTTTGCAAAACTATTATCGGCATGTGTAACATATAACAACCAGTAGTCCACAACTGGTTCATCAAATGCCGTGGTATATGCTGTCCTGTCTGTGGGACAGTGCATATAAAAGACCTCTTCCAGCTTATTGGAAATAGCAACGTGGCGGCAGCGGGTTTTCTCTAAAACATATGTCAGAATGACCATATGAATGACCTCCAATAACCGATGATAAGATAAAAATCAATGTGCTCTTGTGGCGTCATTAAATAAAACAAACTTTACTTTCTTTTTTCTTCTTTTCTTTGCGTAACATACAACATACATCTAGATAATTGATATAAGCTTGGGATGTTTTTACAGATAAACGTGTTTAAGTAATACGATATTAATAAATGCATTTATACATGTCTTCTGTGTTGTTTATACATAAACAAGCAATACAATTCATTTAAAACATCATTAAGAGTACAGAAGGTATTTTCAAATTACCCTATTTATCTAAAGAATGCCATTACCTGCCAAAACATTTGTAATTAGTTACGTAAGTTATTTCAACACTTGTCTGTATCAAATGAGGGTAACTCGAAACCACTTGATGAGGTTCAAAGATGTTTATCAAACTAAACAGCATTACCACTCAAAATTATTATACGCGGATAAACGTATTTTAAGAAATATCGCAAAAAATAGCTCGATCTTTATCTCTCTATATCAACTTAATGCATTTGGCAAGCTAATTCAGTCTCAATCTGTTTTTCACAATTAACATACCAAAGAGTTATGGGTGTGTTAGTGAACAACTGGTAGGGATCTATAAAAGACCCCTTTCTGCTTATTAAAAAGAGTAGCTTATGTTACGGCAGCTGGTTTCTTCAGTATTTATAAAAATATCATATAGCTTTTTGAGTAAAACATATGTCGGCGTTTATAATATAAATACCACCACTGGGCCAAATTTGGCGAACATGTCTTATCAGTGATTCCAAAGTATATGTTCTCATCGTTTTGTGTATTGGTCCCTTGAGCCCTACCTTGTGTATAGCTACTATTTTTATCACGATAACAATTTTACCTGTGTATAGATACTTTAATTTTGAACAATTGACTGTAAATATTTCATAGATCCTCCTCAGTGTGCTATCCTGTCTTTGGTACGGCGCATATAAAAGACAACTTGCTGCTTATCGAGAAGAGAAGCGTATGTAACGGTAGCGGGTTTCCTCTAAATACATGTCAGAATGACCATATGATTGACGTCCAATAGCCGATGATAAGATACAAAAATCAATGTGCTCTTGTGGCTTCGTTAAGTAAAACAAATTAACTTTTTTTCATGGTTCTTGTTTGTGCTCCAAATAAATAAACCAATTTGCATAACTATTCCAGGTTACTATAACCTGTTTCAGGAAGAAGAAAAAAAACATTACCGAATGGTTTTGTTTAAAAACACAAGGTAATCAGTGCTTATGCATGTTGTAAGATCGTTATAATGATACAGCTTTCCTAACATTCCACCGGCCTCCGTGGCACAGTGGTTAAGCTATCGGACTCGAGGTTGGTAGGTACTGAGATCAAATCTCAGTCGAGGC
>JAULBS010140058.1:0-12783 GCA_032355785.1 Symmetromphalus regularis | reverse complement strand
GAACGGAACCGGGGGTTTCCTGGAAGTGGGGAGGGGGGATGGAGCTGGTGCGCTTCATAGAAGTGGGAGAACGGAGCCGGGGATTTCCTGGAAGTGGGGGGGGGGAATGATCGGAGGTAGTGTGGAGGCATGCCCAACTAATTGTTTTTTTTTGTTTTTTTGAAATTCCAGGGTTTTTGAAATGCCTTTTCCAGCTAAAACCTTTAAATTAAAATAGACCCCCATCTGTATCTCGGTAAATTTGGGCTAAGACCACATGGCTAAGTGTTAAATTAATACAATAAAGAGAAATACTGGAAAAGATTATTATTTAGCCGTCCAAAAAGTGGTAGATATGTGACCTCCTCCCCTGTACCCCTCCCCAGGATTTACGCCCAAGAAGTCCGCTCGAGATATCTTTGCAATTGGTAAAAATAAGTTTTTTTCACACATCGCTCATTAACATAATCTAAATAACTGTTATAATGAACATTATATCTGCACCAGGCAATCATAAAACTGTATAGGTGAAATTAAGATTATCTGAACTCATGAATCACTTAAAAGGTGATATCAAGTGTATGTGAAATGTCAGCGTATCCAGCATGGGCGAAAATCACTTCCTGAAAGTGGGAGAGAGGGACGGAACATCTTCCCTATCTAAAATGTGAGGGTACGGAGCATCCGCCTGTCCAAAAAGGGGGATGTGTCCCCCATTTCCCCAGGATTGACGCCATTATAAACACCCCTGTGTACTTCGATATATTTCCGTTAATACCACAAGGTTAAGTGTTACATTGATACAATAAAGAGAAATACTGTCAATAAAGATTATTATTTAGGCATTTTAATTTGAATTTTTCGAAGCAAAAAGTGGGGGCGATAATTATACTTCCAAAAAGTGTGGACACGTGTAACTAGTATAATTAAATTTCAAGAATATAAAAATAGTATTTGATAAAAGCATGAAATGCATGGGTGACAATCGCTTCCTAGAAGTGAGGTGGGACGGAGCCGAGGGATTTCTTGGAAGGGGGTAGTGGAGCTAGGGGTTGGTGGGAAGGAGGAATTCTCCTCTTCTTTTGTTTGTTGAAAATCCAAGGTTTTTGAAATGTCTTTACCGGCTAAAACCTTCAAACAATAACAGAGTATCTGTGTACATCAGTATATTGTGGCTAAGACCACATGGCAAGATGTTACATTGATATCACAAAGAGAAATACTGCAAAAGATTATTATTAAATTTTAGGCATTTTATTTCAATTTTTTGAAGCAAACGGTGTGGGCATAATTATGAACATCTATATATTGGTCACTACAGAATATGTTAAGGTAATAAAAAAAGACAACTTTAGAGAGAAAAAAAACCCCAGCTCGCAGCGAGGTCTTTTAAGAGAATATTTAGATATAAAAAAAATATTATAAAACTAAAAAAAATTGTGTTATTGTTGATAAAATGCGGTTTCCCAATTATTATTAAATGATTTTTTAAAGATTTTGTTTTCAAATTAATGTCTAAAAAAAAAAAAAATAGTAAATCTGAAAGCAGCTTGAATGTTGAAGTTTTTTTTAATTTTATTTTTTCCCCAAACCAATACATGGGTGAATAGATAATTAAAACAATAAATATGGTGTTTTTTTTAAATAAAAGAAACTCACCCAAATAACAAGTGTAGACCTCATGCTGTCAGGCAAATCGTCGTGTGTGACTTCGGACATGGGGTCATTATTTACACCGCCCTCGTCAACTTCATAGCCGTCAAGACAGAGCACTTCCACAAATGTCACGTATTACGAAACAGATGACGTCCTTCAACTATGACTTTTCCCTCACTTATTTAATACAGTTTATACTTCGAGAAAACGAAACTAGGCAAATATTGATATAAAACAACAATAAACAATTTAAAATAAAATTAATATGTATAATGTGTCCTTGTGTGAATTATAAATAAATGACGGAAACATCAAATTTTATAAGCGGTAGTTTTGAAATGCGATAGCTCATTGGCGTAGAAAGCAAGTGCCCACCCAACACACTTTTTTTTAGATATTTCGTATATATTTATTCATTTTAATATATGTATTGTCACCACGTAAGGTTCCCGTATTAATAAAAAGAAATAACATAGTGAAATAATATGAAAAATATTTTATTATAAAAATTATTTACTTTACAGAACAGAAACATTTAAAATGAACTCACAGCTATACATCTTTACAAGCGTATTTTTAGCAAATACGACAAATATTTTATTATTGTGAGGTTGCAATGTTATTATTATTATTATTACGTGTCCATATGTGGAGTGTTCCACTTTTAACTGAAGATGCCACCTTTTCATACTGCAAATGGGTGTAGGCAAACTGGGTTGTAGACAAAATGAGAGGGAACCCCTATACCAATGTAGTTACAATGCTTTGTTAAGGATGCATTTGTTGTCATTCTTAAAATGTTTGTAATTTGCTTTTTAATTAAATTTATTACACATTTATAATGTAAATGCTATTCAAAATTAATGGTATGCAACCTTGACTATATAAAAACAATATTTTTTTAGGTCCATAAAATATAATTTTATGCGGATGCAAATCCTTCGTTTTAGATTATTCTTATCTTCTTTTTTTTGTGATTGTTTAATATTCTGTTTGTTACATTATGAATGAATGATCAGTTTGTTTCGGTTGGTGACTTTGTATATGAAAGAAGTGTGATAATATACAGGCTATACTCTCGAAAAGTCAGTACAACCTGAGGGCGAATGATTATACAGATGAAACAAAATTTATAGAGAAGTTAAGAAGATAAAATATGACAAACGTATGATAGAGGTAAATGGAATAAAGATTGGCTTATACTCAGCCAGTATGAAACATCTCTTTGATTGCTTATATAAAAGTTTGTTTGTGAAGACATTTAGAGCTTGAGTGAAGGAAATGTGAAATTTTCAAGAAGTAAATGGCTGTATTACGTAAACATCAAGAAACAATCATTTAACTATACACATAATGAGTGAAAGAAATAAAGGAATACGTGGTAAATGACAACAAAAATTCACTACTAATGAAGTACATGTAATGTGTGTATACCATATAACCAGGTTTGGATTTATATGGGGGCAATTGCTCCGATCCCGCTTTTCCCCTCCCCACCATAGGGCCCCCAGATTAAGGATTTCCTTTATTAAAAAATGTAATAATTATGAAATTAGTTCTATTCATTCATTTAGTTCTCTTTTTTATTATTTATCATGTATTTTAATTTCTATGTTGCACCTAAAGTGCCCTGGTCCCTTCCCCCAAGGTCTAAATCAGGCCCTGTATATTATAACCATGTCACAGATTGAAAGTCAGTATTGAGTTGTGGGTAACTTCATCACATCATCTAGGAACACTTTGGATAAGGGCTGTGATTGTATCATGTGTGCTACCCATTAACATAGATAGCTTCCTAACATCGTCTGGGCCACCCGGGATAAGGGTTCTGGTTGTATTACTACTATTGTGTCACCTATTAACACGTAATATGTCTAGCTTCCTTGCACATGTGGGCAATCTCTATTAAACGAAATTCAGACCTCATCTACGTGTATGCTAGACAGACAAGTTGTAGATGATATTTCTATAAAGTTTTATCTGAGCAAAAATATACCCTCTCTTTATAAAAAGTGCATAACTAAACTGAGATTACTATGACTTAACTTAGAAATTGGAAGAGGGAGATACTACAAGACTGAACGTAATAACAGAATTTGTAAACAGCGTAAAAGCGATGTAAAAGATGAATATCATTTCATGTTAATGTCCATTATTCCAAGAATTTAGAAAAAAATACATTAAATTTTATTACAGACGTAATACTTCTCTCTAGAAATTTATATAATCAATGCGCACTGAAAATATTAAAGATCTTAATAATAAAGGTAAATATATTTACGTGGATAATAAATTAAAAGTCAGTGCCAATTTGATGTAATACTCATTATTTTCTTCTGTTTATGTTGTGTATGTTATTATGTAGTATTATTACATTGTATGTATATATATTCTGCTGATAAGCCTGTAGCTTAAAGCAATGAAATTTGGATGAGAGTTCTCATGGTATCGTGTGTGTCGGTCATTAACATAAACAACTTCCTGGTATCTTCTGGACAGACTCTGGATTCTCATGTATCACTGCTTGTACCCTTTCTTTTGAAAAGCTGGTGTTCATTACGTAGAAATTTGGCTGGATAGGAATGAATTTGGATGTTATTGTTCCTCATAATGTCATACGTGGTGTGTGCTGTGAAGAAATGGAATGAACTATTTTAATATAGCTAATAATAAAAATAATATCATTTATTTGTTTATTCAGTACTTTTAATCATTCAGTGTCTTTTTATCTCCTCTTCGCCCCTCTTAAGCATTTATTTGTTCTTTCATTATATCTTCCAATTTGTTTTACTATAATATTGTTATAACCATGTCATTTGATTTATGTAAAGTGCTTAGAGCATTCATTAGTGTGGAGTTTACCGCTATATAAATGAACTTATTATTAATATCACTTAAAATGATGACTAGCCATAAAAGCAAACAGCACAATTTATTATTCCAAAATTTCATCACAATAACGAACAGATATTATTCAACTGTTAGTGGTATGGAATGTGTTCTGTTGGTGTCTGGCTACATGAAGAAGAAATCCTTGTCATACTGGCCATGTTTAAATACATATTGTTGTTTTTGTTTGTTTAACAACACCACTAGAGCACATTGATTTATTAATCATCGGCTATTGGATGTCACACATTTGGTCATTTTGACACTTGGTTAAGTATGGACAAGCCTCCGACAGGTTCTGAACCATGGTCTTCAGCTTGAGAGTCCGATGTTCTACTACTGGACCACAGAGGCTCACTTTTTACAGACATAATTGTTGCATGAATATAATATAGAAAGTATACTCAAGTTCTGCGTCAGAGAACTAGAACAGTAAGATAATTAATTACATAATTCTTGCACGAACATAATATAGGAAGTATACTCAAACTCTGCGTCAGAGAACTAGAGCAGTAAGATAATTAATTACATAATTCTTGCATGAACATAATATAGGAAGTATACTCAAACTCTGCGTCAGAGAACTAGAACAGACATAATTCTTGCACGAACATAATATAGAAAGTATACTCAAGCTCTGCGTCAGAGAACTAGGACATAATTTTTGCATGAACATAATATAGGAAGTATACTCAAGCTATGCGTCAGAGAACTAGAACAGACATAATTCTTGCATGAACATAATATAGGAAGTATACTCAAGCTCTGCGTCAGAGAACTAGAACAGACATAATTCTTGCATGAACATAACATAGGAAGTATACTCAAGCTATGCGTCAGAGAACTAGAACAGACATAATTCTTGAACATAGTATAGGAAGTATACTCAAGCTATGCGTCAGAGAACTAGATTACATGCATAATTCTTGCATGAACATAATATAGGAAGTATACTCAAGCTCTGCATCAGAGAACTAGAACAGACATAATTATTGCATGAACATAATATAGGAAGTATACTCAAGCTATGCGTCAGAGAACTAGAACAGTAAGATAATTAATTGCATAATGGTGCTACTTGTAAACATTCACGTGACATAATTATTGTTCCAAATACAATTTGAATGACATTTAGAAGGAAAATGACAATCTACCGTTCAGGCAGGCATCCATACACAACTTCAAGATCTCATCACAGTTAACACACTAGTTACAATACTTTCTACTAACAAAGTTGACATTTACGCTATGTTATTATAGATTATGTCCAGCTACACAATGGCCATGATCCATACAAATGCTATTTATTGTGATTCCTTAAATCAGTGGTCATCATGTCAAGAAATGGGATCATTTATCACCATGTGCAGATGCAGTATTTCGAAAAGGGGGGGGTCCAAATGTGATGTGTGAATAGGAATGGGGGAAAATTTGTTTTCACATCCTTCTACTAGCAAAATATACTTCTTCTTTTTTTAAATACTAAGAAAGGGGGGGTCCGGAATCCCCTGGATCCACTACAGATTACATGCCACATTTTAATTACAAAAATCAAGAGACAGAGGTTATCCTCTTAACAATTACATATGTAATCTAAAAAAAATATTAACAATGTTATTTTTACAACTTTATCAGAAATTTGATACTTTCATGTTATATAATTTTTATTTCAGTGTGTGATCTGTTATTCAGTGGGGATGTAAAAATCTTGTATAATTATTATAATGAAAATAAGGACTAATTTCTTATAAAACACTAACAAACAATTCATATGCAACATTTTATTTCTAAAAAATAATTATGAGATCATTTTTTTATTATTATAAACTCCACCAGAATGGCTCTATTTAGAACACTTGTATCACATACATAGACTTTAGGAAATTAATACAAAAATAAAACACATCTGTATCATTCAAATATTACACTGACAACTCTCTTTATAACAACACATTAGACCAGGTTTAGTGTTGCTATCATATCAAATTTAGTGTTATAAATATCACAAATGCTTAGCAAAATATACTGTTAGTACCTAATACACTGTTAAATGGTTATAAAAGAGAGTGGTATTTGGTAAGTAGCATATACAGTTCATTGTTTCTGCGCAAATAGTTGAGTAATAAGGAAACACAAAGACAATAAGGTGAACAGATGACAGTTCACAAACTTCATTATCAATCTAATCACATTATATATATATTTCTCTTCATCAAATGTCAAGTCACATATCTGTCAATCAGATAATATGTATATATTTAATGCCCTATAATTCAAACTATATGAATAACAAAATACTTTATAAAAGTTCAATAAAATATTAAAATATAAGACTAAAATTGAAACATTAATTGTAACAATTAAAAGACTAGATATTTATAATACTGTGTAAATGTATTAATAATTCATGTCAACTGTAAATTAAAGGTGTATCCTAACTCGGGGGGAGCAGAGTGAGCGACGCAGCATTTTATATCTACTTCACTGAATTAAAGGTGTATCCTAACTCGGGGGGAACAGAGTGAGCGACGCAGCATTTTATATCTACTTCACTGAATTAAAGGTGTATCCTAACTGGGTGGGAGCAAAGTGAGCGACGCAGCATTTTATATCTACTTCACTGAATTAAAGGTGTATCCTAACTGGGTGGGAGCAGAGTGAGCGACGCAGCATTTTATATCTACTTCACTGAATTAAAGGTGTATCCTAACTGGAGCAGATTGAGTGACGCAGCATTTTATATCTACTTCACTGAATTAAAGGTGTATCCTAACTGTGTGGGAGCAGAGAGCGACGTAGCATTTTATATCTACTTCACTGAATTAAAGGTGCATACACTCAGAATTTGGTTAGGACATGTCAATTCAAATCAATATTTTGTAAAAACACTTGCTCATGACACCCACATCTTTTTAGGATACATCTTAATTTTTAAATCATCGGCAACAAAACAGTTAGCCAATTAAGTATGAATGATGATACATGATTTACCCGTATCCCTAAGAATTGGTCAAAACTAAATATTTAAATAGCTGAATAAGTCAAATAACAGTTAACAAGATAAAACAATTAACAGCAGAAAACATGGATAGTGAAAATGATAATTATTAAACTAAGTGATCACATTATTCAAAAACATTTCAGCACTGTTTCACATTGTAAGAGAATGTCCTAAATGAATTTCTGTAAGTGATCAGATAATTGAAAAGTTTTCTTAATGTTCAACATTTCTTCATTGTTTAACATTTGTTGTACACTGTTTAACATTTGTTGTACACTGTTTAACATGGAATGGTGAAGAATGATTTTGAGGATTATATTAGGTTGAGGATGAAAGGAATGAAATCACATCAAATGGAAGACTTCACAATTTATTCCATCAGTCCAGAATTGATGTTGTTTGCTGGGAGCTTACAGCTGGGCTTTCATTAACTGTGCTGTCACCAGTTCTGTTATACCAGTGCCTCCTCTTCACAGGTTTGCCTATTGTAAAATAAAAAATCACTTACTCTCTAGAAGTTGCAAAATTTAAAAATTAAATAGAGAATATTAAATGAGTTGCCATTCATTATCAAATTTATGTCCTGAGTGAAATATTTTTCCTTTGGGAAATAAATCTGATAATAAATGGTAACAAGTTTGATATTCTATTTATTACCCCAGACAATTTTAATCATTCTGTTGTTTAAACTTTCTAATTTCTCACTGAGAAAATAGCAAAAATATTTCCCAGTTATGAATGTCCACTGGGTTAATAAATATGAATACATATTAATATTTTAACATACAATCTAAATGCAAAGTGGAGACAGCTATACGACTGACCTAATTAAACTTTTTTTTTGTCATTTCTTAATACTTATCAGTGTTTATCTGGTTTCATGTTGACTCTGACTACAATTTAACCAAGCTGAGCATCCAAATCTGGTTTAGGTTCTCCAGCAGATTTTAAACAACAGTTTATATTCTTTTTAAATAACAGTGTGGACACACAACCATTTGTAAGTTAAAAATAAATTTATACCAAGACAGCTAAATTAATTTAAAATTGCTAAAACATACCTTTGCTGCAATTTTAGTATTTATTGGATATTTAATGATTATGATGGCCGCAGCAATTCATGTTTGAGCTGTTCAATGAAGACATTTTTCTGATTACTTGACTAAATCTGATACCTGGGCAATACGGTTACTCTTGTGCTTATCCAGTGCCTCCTGCAAGCGACTGCCAAAATCAGGGTGCACCTTGGTAAAATTAGCAACAGCTCTCTTTTGGATGAACTCAGCTGCATCTTTCAAATGTCCGGCAATGTTTGACACCAAAGTAGTCTTGTCATAGGGTGAAAGAACCTGAAATAATTAAACTTTACATTTGAAGACTTTATTTCAAAATGATAAAAGCCTGAAATAATTTAACATTACACATAAAGCCTGAGATCTATTAACTAGTATAAAATACTTAATTCTGTCAAATAACTATGTAAAATTTAAAACTGTGCAGAACCAAAACGACACTGACCTTCACCCAGAATGTAGTCACTTGGCTGAAGTTGTCATCATCCCCTGTTTCATACCGCTGTACATCTCCAGACACATGGAATGGACATTCCTTGAATGTTGACTGATCCTGGGGTCCACTGAAACTGTTAGGGAAGTAGTTAGGAGCGCCTCCTATTGAATGCAAACAAGTCAACTAACTCTTATTAAAAACATTATCAATAAATATTTTTTCTAACTTTTGATGAGTCTAACAAATTAATTTCAATGGCTTCTCTACACAGTAAACATACCGTAGATCAATCTATTTTGTAATTTGGCTATCTTGTAATCTTGTTGTTGTTAGTATTTCATTTGTATTTAATATTTCATTTAACTTGAAAGTGTATTTCCAGCTCTTGAAATTCAGACAAATCTACGATAGCAGTTAATTGCCATCACTAAATAGACTTGCTTGGGCACAGTGATGGCAATTTGAAGAAAATAAGCATAACTATATATTTATATTTCTGCAATGGCAGTAAAATGCTGTCTTAAACTAAGTATATAGCAGCTTTTACAGTGGCATTGCCGATTGCTGCCATGAATTTCGAGGGCTATATTTCATAACAAATTGCATTCTCTTATCTACTGATCTCATTCTTCAATGTTTATGAAATTCATTCTCATTTTCAAACTCTTGCTAATAAATCTGACAGGTAAAATTTAAAAATCTTTCTGTACAGAGAATCGGCTATTTCATACAGGGCATGATGTTTAATTTGATTTTACTAATTCAAAACTATTCTCTTACCCTGGTTATCATCAACACATTGAGGCCCATCTCGCTGGTAGTTCTTGGGTCGGGCATTGTAAGGACAGTTCACAGGGAACTGGAGGTAGTTACTTCCCAAACGATGACGGTGAGTGTCAGAATAAGAAAACAGTCGACCCTGTGTAACAAAATACAATATCATAGTAACAGACACGATATAGTTTCAAATTCAAGATAGCAAAATGTGAAATCTTAACTATTCTAATTCCTAGAGAAAAATGTTTAAATCATAACTGGGGTTGTACATAAAAATATTTTTATCATGTTTCCTATTCATACACAGCAAATACTTGGGGGGGGAATGGTGACAGCAAAAACATATTAATTAATCCTTAAAATTATTATTATTAATTTTGAAACAATTGAAAAAGAATTAGCTGAAAAGATTAGCCACATATGATTGAAAGCAAGCCATAATATGGCTTTTTCCTTAATATTTAGAATTTTACTTTGAATTGGGCGGAGAGCGGTATGTAGCTCAAACGGAAGGATGTCTACCTGTGAAGTGGTCAATCATTGGATCGATCCTTCTCAGTAGACCCATTTGCAGTTTGGGCTATTTTACATTCCAACCAGTGGTCAACAACTGGTTCATCAAAGGCTGTGATGTCCTGTCTGTGGAACAGTGCATATAAAAGACCATTTGCTGCTTATCAAAAAGAGTAGCCTATGTGGCAGCAGTGGGTTTCCTCTAAAGAAATATGTCAGAATTGACGTCCAATAGTTGATTAAAAGATAAAAATCAATGTGCTGTAGAGGCATCGTTAAATAAAACAATTTATACTTTTTTAATTGGTGGGGGTGGGGGACAAAACTATTTATTACTCTCTTGATAAATAACAAAATGTTGATAACTGTCAATAACCTGCTATTGTTTTTATCAACCTATGAATGACCATTTGTTAATACAATTAACCCACACAACAAACAACATTTTCTCTAGTGATGAGGACATTGACCTCAAAGGTCCAGTCATAGGGCAGACACTGGACTCTCAAGCTGGACAGTGGTCCTAAACCTGTCTCACACTGGGACTATGTGTCAGAATTACCAAATGTTTTACATCTAACAGCCGATGATTAATAAATCAATGTGCTCTAGTGGTGTCGTTAAACCAAACAAACAACAACATTAACCTGTAACATCTTGTCAGGGCTTGGCTCGATGCCAGGTACCATGTGTGCCGGTGAGAACGCTACTTGTTCTACCTCAGCAAAGTAGTTCTTTGGGTTTTGGTTGAGCAGCATCTTACCAACCGGTATCAGCGGAAACTCACCTTGAGGCCAAATCTGCAAAAACAACATACCTACGATTTAACTCATTCAATTTGTTATTCTATTCAGTGTAATAATATAGAAATATTTAAGAACAAAATACAAATATTTTAACTTATTCAATTTGTTATTAGTTTTACTCAATGTAATAATAAAGAAATACCTAGAACAACATATAAATGTTTTAACGTATTCAATTTATCAGTTAGAAATCACCAAGAATAACATACAAATCTTTTAACTCATTCAATTTGTTATTAGTTTCACTCAGTGTAACATGGGTGACAATCACTTGCTGGAAGTGGGTGGATGCAAATACCTTTTCTGGCTAAAACCTCCAAAATGGAAAAGATTATTATTTAGGCATTTAATATCAATTTTTCAAAGCAAAAAGTGAGGGGTATAATTATATAGGCATGCCCTCTGTCCAAAAGGTGGGGGGAATGTGTCCTTCCCCGTCCACCTCAGAATTTACACCCATGCAGTGTAATAATATAGAAATCTTTGAGAATATACAAATGTTTTAACATTCAATTTATTATTAATAATATAGAAATCTCAACGTTAGGAGAAGATAAAAATATGTTAATGAAAAACATGGGGTATGCAATATAAGAAGTATAGCAAAACAAAAACTAAATAAGTTTTTCTTATACATGTAGGAACAATGTATACTAGTTGTAATAAATGATGATATACATTGTGTAATCGTTAAAGAATATTTCTAATGTATGTAATAATAACATTATGTAATTTTAATAATGTATGTAATAATAAAAATATAATTATAATTAGTAATGTGTTTTACTAAATATAATGGATGGCTTGGTTTATAAATCTGCCAGTTAAGTTTAGTTTTCTTTTCTGCTATTAAACACTAAATTACCATACATTTTACATTTTAAATATTACACACTACCCATTTTAACATGTTTTTTCTTTATGTTTTATAAAGTACTGATGATCATGACACTCTGCCCTGAAGTTTCAGGATATCTTATACCCCTATATAGCCTCACCATTCACTAACACCCTCCTCTAAGAAAACAACCCAGGTTAGTTGTTGGTCTTGAAGTTGTAGATTTAAATAACAAAACTTTTATCACAATCAAAACCAAATCTCTGCAATGAGAAGAGTCCAATAGATAGAATTGTGAGGCCCTGTACTAAACAATCAGTGTAACTATTCTAACCTTTGTCAGATCAAATGGATTCCAGCGGAATCTTTCTGCTTCCTCGAATGTCATCACTTGGATGTACAAGATCCATGATGGGTAGTTGCCATTGGCAATAGCATTGAAGAGATCACGGGTTGAATAGTCTGGGTCTGAACCACCTAGTTCAGCAGCAGTGGCAGCATTCAAGTTCTTGATTCCTTGATTCGTCTGCAGATACAGATCATCATTATAATATCATACCATCATAATAAGTTCATTTCAGTCTTAACCATCATAATATAAATGTACCATCATAATGAGTTTATTACGTGTTAGCCATCATAACATATATATATATATATATATATATATATATATATATATACATACACAGTCAAATCTCGTTGGCTCGAACACCCACGGGGGGGTTCAACCAAAGCATTCGGTCAACATCGGATATTTCCGTGACTGCACAACGAAAACACAGTTGAATGAGACACTGGAAATGTACAAAGAT
>JAULBS010140057.1:0-27564 GCA_032355785.1 Symmetromphalus regularis | reverse complement strand
GCTGCCAGACGACAATACAACGTCTGACAAGTAAATTGTTTTTATTTTATAAGTTATTTTAAAATTATGGACTTTTATACAAACGTTTAAAAAGATATTAAGAAATATACTAAATTCAGATGTCAACCAATTTGAAATGTGGACTATTGACTTGTTTTGTGCATATTTTGTCAAATCTCTTGTGCATGTGACAGCGGTTTGTTTACATTTTCTACGCTAAAACTGGCGACATCATAGATCCTCCACAAACTATACGCTTATGCCCAATCTATGCACCCACCGAAACAGGGCACCTGACGATACCTGTAAGAACTCAAGTTATTATAGTCTCGTTGTATTGGGCATAAAACAAAATTAATTATCGAGACTATACATAGTAAAATGGCGGATGATTCAGACGAAAGTGTTTTGTTTGAAGTATGGCATCCGAATGCGATTATTCTAATTGTTATATTTTTATTTTTGTAAATTGCTATCTTGTAGGAATAACATTGTTTGTTTTTAGCACTTTTTATTATTTGTTTAGCTTTAGTTTACATTTTGATTTTTGTCTTTCTTCTCTCCATGTTTTCACAATTTATTGCAACGGCATTGAGCCATTGTGACAGTGATTGTGTATATGTTCGTGTCAGGCTAAATGTCCTGATAGTAAAAGCAGTGGAGAGTATAAAAAAGAGGTATAAACATGTACCAGCCCTCTTCCTTAACATTTTTGTGTAGGAGCCAGATGGTGCCTGGTTTAATATTTTTAGGTGCCAAAAAAGATATTTAGGAGCCACATTTTTGTGTGTGTGTGCCTGTCTGTCGTGGTATACGCAGTATTATTTGACAGTGGTATACGCAGTATTAAATTTTATTGTAAGATCGTCATGGGTAAGTTCAGATTGTTTGGCACGCTGCACACCCATCACCTTCAATAATGGCCCTGAACTATCTAAGCAGACATCACAACACTGACATGTCAACCGATGTTGCAGTCCTGCACCGATGCAAATGTATTTTGTATAACCGATTTACCGTTCGTGTAAAATTCTCTAAATAAGGTTTCTATATAATGTTTTCTCGGAGTACAAACAACTGAGGGCTGCACAAATTGCACGAAAAATTGTTTCGTTCGCATGGGGGTCCCGCAGATCCGTCCTTGCATAACCCATTTTGGTTTGCACAAATTTGTTACAGTTGTCACCATTTGCACTGCGTAATTATTTCCTTCGATCATTTCCGACAGACCGTATACATATGGAAAATCATTTTGTCAGACTCGATGTTGACAGAAAAAATCGAGGGAAACCGAGATCCCGTTCGGCTTTGCTTTGTAGACACTCCTACAACATTACAAGTTTTGAAACCGGAAACAAATATGAATAAAATATTTTTGACCGTTTTAATACAAAAGACCATCAATTTTATTTGGTTCAGTCTATGTAGTTACAGTTGTTCGTAGTTAACAATTTGTTTCTGTCCTGTTCAAAGTGTGCACTTCACTGAAAAAAACAACGAAACCCATGCCTGCTAAACTGATTCTTGTATTATGTTACGCTATTTGCCAAATGGGCGCCTAAGTTTTAATCCCAGTGTATTTCGTATTATTTCGGACGTTTAGTGTCGGGGTAAAACACGTTCCGTAATTTTCTTTAATTAGTTAATGAATTAACAAATTTTAGGCAACAATGCAAATCATTGATTTTAAAAACGTTATTACGTAATTTGGCAAAATTTCATATTATAGTGTTTTTAGTGATATCTAGGTCATTTGTGAAAGCGGAAGCGACCAACAATGTCATGCGGTCACTAATGTTTACATTACTTTTTCTCGGTCGCTAAGGGTGTGACTGCATGCAATGTTTCAGTCGCCAAATTAAAAAAATGGTCCAAAATGTGACCAATTCGGTCGCAACGAAGAGGGCTGGTATGTTCAGTGGAAAATATTTCATGGAACACAAAATGAAATTATAAAATTTGCTGAAACGGAAAATAAGAAATTTGTTAAATTCTGAAATGGAAAAGGGGAAAATCTGAAATGGAAAATCAATGCCTTTAGTCACATTCTTTTCATAAGTTTAGGAAGTTATTACTTGCATGTTTCTCTTTTCGTTTAGGTTATGTAAGATACAAGAATATAGCCATCTAAGATTTCAAAAGGAAGAATGTTTTTTTGAAAAAGTTTAGAAGCACTTCATTCTAAGAAGAGCTCGGGAATAATATGTTTAGCTGTGTAATATATCCCAACTTCTAACTCGGTTAAAATGAGTTCATTAACCAATACTTCCTGTAGAAAAAGGAAGACATTTTTTTCCACAAGAGGTGATGCTGTTGATGTTGGCTTCGAGGAAAACATTGATGATGATGAAGTGTTCTGTCTCCCAAATATCAATGCTACTGGTTCTGTTGAACTTTTCAAATCTATTAAAGGCAAACAGAGATGTCACAGCTTTCCAGAAAAAATGCCTGATCTTCTACAAAACATTTCTCTGGAAGATCTTACTGCTACAACTGACAAACGTCATGCAAACAAATGTGAAGCATTTAACAATGGTAGTGATTCCTTGAAGCAGATGTCTCACAGCAAGATTGATGCAAATCGAAATCATCCTGGCTTGTGTCGGTCTAAGTCTGTTACTTTTGAAATGAGAGAACCTGTGTTGATCTCTGCAAGTGGTGAAGAAAAGAGACAGCAGTTCAGAAAATCAAGTGGGTATGGCACAGGTGACAGTTCTGACAAACAGTCCAAAGAAGATGCTTACTATTTACCAAAACTGAGTATTTTAGAGCCACATGGTGAGAACCTCAATGGGAACATGAATTTGCCAGATCTAAGTATTTTTGAGCAACTTACTTCAGAATTAGACTCACTATATACAGATAAGAAGCATAGCAGAAATAGGAATGTTCCAGAGCTGAGTATATTTAGGAATAGCAGTGGAGACAGTTTACGTATTGATTCGGGCATGGTTCAGTTTGAGGAAACTGATTATTCCATCATGGCTTCCAGTTATTCAACAGTTGAAAACCAAGAACATACTCCCTCACCATCATTTACATTGTATTGTGAGAAAGTTCTGGAGGAGTCCATGTTGAGAAGTAATGGTCAGCTGAGTGAACCTGCTGCCAAGGCAGCAAGAGTGTTAAACAACATTGCGTTAATGCAGAATGAGCAGCAAAATCTTGCATTGTTCTTTCTGGCGCAATCAGATCCAGATTCATATGAAACTGTGTTAGATGCACTTCAAGACATCATGTCTGATAGCTTGACACCCACATTTCACAGCATCAGTCCCCATTTGCAGTCACATTATGCAAATGCAGGTAAGTTTGTTCACACAGTTATTTATTATTACAGTAGAATCCTCTTAAATGCATTGGCTTGATTCACAAATATTTTATGCAATTAACAGGATTATTCCTTTATCAGAAATGCTAATTTAAGGTCATGTGACCACTCTAAACAGTATCTGGTATAAAATCAAAGTTCATTTATCAAACAGTCAATACATAAATAACAAGATATACCATGAAGTAAGGAATTCTTAGACCACATAACCAGAATGTTATATCAGATATTAAAAATAAAACAAGGCCAAGTCCCTTTTGTGGCCAATTTGTGATTATTTGAATAAAACGTATGTAAAACAAATCCTCTCCCCTTCTCCTTGATGTCTACAGGATTGTAAAGAATTTTCAAAATTGTTAAAAGTATTTTTTAATGGAATTGAGATGTCGTGTGTTCAATCAGTTTCCAGTTAACTTCATGACATAACCAACTGAGGTCACAATATGAAATTTGGCAGATAATAGTTATTTAACAACATGTATCTAAATTATGTTTTAGGAAATCTATGTACATGAATCAATAGATTTTGATAATTAGAATAATTTTGCCAATTGTCATTCATTTGAAGACTTTAAACATATATTTTGATACATCTTTGGATTTAATGTTTATATTAAAGACATAAATTTTCTAATGTTTTATTTTTACTTCAGAAATGCTTGAAAGTTCTGTCACAAAAGGGAGACCAGTACATGTAAGTTTGATTACCTAGAACATACACAGGTACATGCATGACAGAGTTTATGATTCATACATGTATGACACACAGGTATACTATATGTTACCTAGAACATACACAGGTACATGCATGACATAGTTTATGACACACAGGTATGCTATATGTTACCTAGAACATACACTGGTACGTGCATGACAGAGTTTATGATACATACATGTATGACACACAGGTATGGTATATGTTACCTAGAACATACACAGGTACATGCATGACATAGTTTATGATACATACATCTATGACACACAGGTATGCTATATATTATGTAGAACATACACAGGTACATGCATGACAGAGTTTATGATACATACCTGTATGACACACAGGTATACTGTATGTTACCTAGAACATATACAGGTACATTCTTGACATAGTTTATGATACATACATGTATGACACACAGGTATGCTATATGTTACCTAGCATATACACAGGTACAAGCATAACATAGTTTATGATACATACATGTATGACACACAGGTATGCTATATGTTACCTAGAATATACACAGGTACATGCATGACATAGTTTATGATACATACATGTATGACACACAGGTATGCTATATGTTACCTAGCATATACACAGTTACATGCATGACATAGTTTATGATACATACATGTATGACACACAGGTATGCTATATGTTACCTAGCATATACACAGGTACGTGCATGACAGAGTTTATGATACATACATGTATGACACACAGGTATGCTATATGTTACCTAGCATATACACAGGTACATGCATGACATAGTTTATGATACACACATGTATGACACAAAGGTATGCTATATGTTACCTAGCATATACACAGGTACATGCATGACATAGTTTTTGATACACACATGTATGACACAAAGGTATGCTATATGTTACCTAGCATATACACAGGTACATGCATGACAGAGTTTATGATACATACATGTATGACACACATGTATGCTATATGTTACCTAGAATATACACAGGTGCATGTGTTCATGACAGAGTTTATGATATATACATGTATGACACACAGGTATGCTATATGTTTCCTAGAGCATACACAGGTAGATGCATTTAAATACATTTAGAGTTTATGAATGATACTTATAGGATATTAAATGAGTTGCCATTTATTATCAAATTTATTTCCCGAGTGAAATAATTTTTCTTAGTGACAAGATTTAATGAAGGATATAAATTTGATAAATGGTAACAACTTTGATATTCTATTTATAACCCCAGACAATTTTAATCATTCTATTCTTTAAACTTTCTAATTATGTAACGGTTTAGAGAAATGCTATCTTATAATGTTATTGATGACGTTACATTGTAAATTTCCTAGTTTTGGTGTTGCCAGTTGCACTTTTACAAAATTATAATGACGTCATATTTAGTACAGGGAAGCTTATTGTTATTAATTTATTCCTTGTTTTGTTAAAGTTTAAAGTTTTGTAACAGTTCAAAATTAAAGTTTAAAAATAAATAAAATTGTAAGTTTGTAATTTTTAGCTTTAATTTCTAAAATGTATTTTGAAAAATAAATGCCAGGTCTCCAATAAGCACCGGTCACCAGTAACTGCTGGCTCTGCAGCCATTTTGAAATGAATGAGTGCCAGTCACTTATTACAGGAAATACAGTCCTAACAGTCTAAAGCCCAGTTTCTTCTACATGGGTTCAATCTTGTTTCATAGTTCAAACAATGTTTCTACATGTTAAAAAATGTGTTGAAGTATAAAAGGTTTCACCTCGTGCCATCCCCCATGTGCCCCTGTGGGGAAGCAGAACAAACAACAGACCACATCCTCCAGGACTGCAGAACCAACCAGTTGCTGATGAAGGAGATTTGGCCAACGTCTGTAACCATTCAAGACAAGCTGTACGGGCCTACAGATGCACTGTGGAAACCACCAGCTTCATCTCGAGAGCTGCTGTCAAAATGTGAAAAATTTAAGGCAGACGAAAAGAAGAAGAAGACTGGAACTATGTATCAAGGGCCAACCATCAGCAAGAAATGAGGGCTTAGACAAAGTGTTCAGATCCAAAGACAAACTAATTTTTAAAACAAGATTTTAGTTACTGTTACAGTATTATACAAGTTCATATGTTGATAAATATTTATGAACTTAGTGTTTTTATTTGTTTTTCAGTCTGTTGCCAGCGATTCAGAAGCTGATTCAGGTTTAAATAAAATCAACTTCAAGCTTATTAAAAACCTAGAAAGAGCATTTAGGTGTGATGACCAGACATGCAGTGATTCAAAATGTTGCATGGTTGGTTTTGCTTTATTTTTGTATGCTTTGTCATGTTAGCCTGTGGTATATGAAACTGTGACTATCATAGATCTGATGCCAACTAAACTTGTAAATTGTCTGTGTTACAAAATATAAACATTGATAAAAATAATACAATTTTCTTTAGCATTGAAATCATTTGCCAAAAACAGTTTATATTATTGTTATTTTGTGTCATTATCATGTTTATTGTTCTGTAGTTTTTCCTTAAATGCTTATCACTTATTTAATTATTTTAAAAATTATCTTCCCTTTATGAAAAAGTAAAGTATAGTTTGTTTTATTTAACAACGCCTCTAGAGCACATTGATTTTTATCTGATCATCGGCTATTGGACGTCATACATATGGTCATTCTGACATGTGTCTTTTAGAGGAAACCTGCTGCTGCCACATAGGCTACTCCTTCCGATAAGCAGCAAGGGATCTTTTATATGCACCGTCCAACAGACAGAACAGCACATACCACGGTCTTTGATAAACCAGTTGTGGTCCACTGTTTGGAATGGAAAGTAGCACAAACTGCAAATGGGTCCATTAAGAATGATCAATCTGACGACCGAATGATTCACAGGTAGACACGCGACCGTTTGATCTAGATCCCTCTCCCTTCCCTTTATGTGATGTCTCTACATGTATGTATTTCTGTAACCCTCATGGCATTTTCATGCCTTGATTTTAATAAAGTATGGCAGCCTTGGGTCTCTTTAAAAAATTGTAATAAAACAATAAATGTTGCAAAAAAAACTTTGAATTATGACAATTTTTAAAAGTAAAGTGTGCAAAATATTAGATTTTTACATATTTTGATGCTACTGTAGGTTAAACAGATGTTAAAAGACTTCAAGGAAACTGTACAGTGTTGCCATCCATTGAAGCATACTGACTATGAAGTTTTATACAGTCTGCGTGCCCATAGTGAACGCTGTGATTCCATGAAGTGCTGTGTTCCGTGGTGCTCCCTTCTGAACATTATGTAAGTTGAACATTAATGTAGTGCTGGTCTGCGTTAAAAATATTGATATTCTAACAAAGGCACTCTCAAGTGTTAAATATTACCTTGATACTCTTTTGATAATTCAGTTTGTTGAACACTTCTTCAGATTGTGACAACGTTTATACACAAAACAGTTTTTTATGTGTTGAATGAACTTACATTTTCAGAGATCCATGGGATTATTCTAAAGCCATTACTGAAATATATAATGACTGCGAAGCACCGACCTTGAGATTATGTACAGATACTGAATTAGAACCACAACGACCATTTCTTTTGGTAAGAATCATTTCTTTAATGTACAGTACTAATAAATATTGGTGGTACAGTAAACTTTGCGTATAACGTCCTCGGATAAACCGGACAATCGCTTGTACCGTACTGAAACACCAAGTCCCGGTCCCGTCTAACGATAATTCCAATAAAAAAACCTCACATATAACAGCCTCTGTTTATCGGACATTTGTGTATATCGTACCCAAATCTCTGGTCCCAGTGTAATGCATATCCTTTAAAATCCTTTCGTCTATAACGTACTCCTCCTGTGCGACGTGTACCTTCGTGAAAAGTAATGAAAATTGATGAGAATGTGGGAAAAAATGAACTATATGGCACGTTATTCTACATATAAATCAAAATAGAGCATTTTTAATATCACTGAACTTTGTCCCGACTCGTTCTTTCAGTTGTCAGTTGCATGGCGGGACTGGTACGCTCACGAATTTAAAATACAATGTACATGTATGATAATTCGGCATGCATCGTAGCGGACAGTTGCACTAGTTAAGCAATTCCATAGGTAGTACAACAACCCAGTTGATCCTAACGTAATGAGTTTTTTGCACGAGGGTGGAGAACAAGTTGGAGGGTACCAGCAAATTTGTGCAGAGCTGTCAGACAACTTCTTGAGATAGGATACACAAGGAAAATAATTTGTATCTACAGGGATTCAATTGGATACTGAACATGCTGTAGGCATGCAGTTGTACATCTGACAGTGTCACATTTACGTGTGTATCGAACAGTGTACAGTATACATATACCGGACAAAGTAGGTTTATGTGTATAACAGACAAAGTACGATATATATATATACGTGTAATATGGATTTCTTAAAAATTGACCAAAAACGCTGATCCCTACTGGTACGTTATACGCGAGTTTTACTGTATATACAAATAATTTAATTTCCTAATTTTTTATTTTTATTACTGTGATATTATTTAAGATAACTGTACCCTTCAGCAGGATGAGTCTGTTGAAGATATTCAGTTAGATGCTCTTTGTAAAATGTTCAACACTGTTCAGAGAATGTCTGATCAGTTACTACGTACTGAAACTGGCTTCATACCATTACCAGAAATGAGAAACCTTCATAAACTGTTTAATGTACGCATTTTTAAATATCTTGTTAACCTCTTTTATGACATTACAATTACCTCTTATTGATGAAACATCCATACCTAAAACGTAGGGCAGATTATCTAAATACTTTCTTTTGTCAAACAAAACTCTTCTCAAATTATTAAATTATTAAGAATTATTACTGTTATTTATAAATATTTTTATATTTTGTCATCTTTATTATATACATTGTATTTGTAAAAATGTAGGTAGTGGCCATAATATAAGTTTATTTCTTTTAGCTGATCCTAAACCACATATGTGACAGTAATAAATATTGTTTGTACCAAATATTACAGTACTAATAAATACCTGTGATTATTTAAATACACATTACTGATAAATACTGATGGTTATTATTTTTATTTAAATACACAGTACTGATAAATATTGGTGATAAGTAGTTTATATTACAATACTGATAAATATTGGTGATAAGTAATCTTATTTAAATTACAGTACTGATAAATATTGATGATAAGTAATCTTATTTAAATTACAATACTAATATATATTGGTGATTATTAGCAGTGTTGGAAATTCATTTAGAATTAAGATGGTCACCAGGGCTCTGAACTTTGAAAAAGTTGGTAGACCAACCTATTTTCCAAGTATTACCTACCTACAAGTTGTTTATTAAAAAAATTTGTAAAGCAAGTGTATGTCAAAAATAAACTCCAGAAATATAGGGTTCTCATTCATCCAAAAATATGGAGAGCGTGGACTAATGAGATGAAATATGGAGAGTCCAAAACAAAATTTAGAGATTTCATTGTGAATTATGACGAATCAACATTTTAAGTTGAAATTATATACCCAATACAATATTATGTCTATTGTTATGTACAACAACTGACAATGCAAAAATAATTGCAATTAAATATAGTTTTATTTCATAATCAAAATTCATACTGATATATATATATCTTTTTTTCACTCTAGTATTACAACTCAATTAATGCAGTTTTAAAGTTGCATAGCTAAAATATTAGTGGTCAACATATAAATATTTTGTAACTGAACGATTACCAACTAACTATACTTTTCAAAAATGCTATTCCTATGCATCTTCTCATATTGTGAGAAAATTGTACATGTGTCATGACATAGAAATGTGTGTACAACAATCTTTGGTGTGCAACCTTCTCACCATGTGGCGTTTGCCGCCATTTTTGTTAGATTTTTTCAGTGATTATTGACACAATTAAAATAAATGTTTGCATCGCTGGATTATAGTTAAATATCTGAAAAATAAACTAATATGTACTGGTAAGAACTACCAGATGCTACTTTAATTGCTTTGAAAATTAAGCAGCACATTATTATGGTTGGAATGACCGATACTAGACAGTGTTGTGTTTCCGTTAGTCACCTGTTTCCATACATTTCGTTATCAAAGTATTAACTCTATTTAGGCCAAACTCCTTCCCTATTTTAAGACTTAAAATGATGTCTAATATACGCAATATATATATATATGTACATGTGCGTAGCAACAACTTTCGCATACAAATGGACAGAATTTGTTTGTGTTTAACCGCTTGATAAAATCAAGACAGACAGACAAGACCAACAGACATATATTTGATTAATCAATGAATAAACGATTTGAATCATTTCCTCACACGGATAAATAGCGTGTCATTGGAAGGTATTTAATTAGTATATTATCGCAGCCTATCCAGACATGATGGACACACGGACTACCAACTTTGAAAAGTTCGTAGCCCAATCCCATTTCTGTTGGACTCGGGCTCCCGGCCATTTCCAACACTGGTAATACATATTATACATGAAACTTGGAATCCAGAGAACTTATCCAAAAAAAAATTGACTGGCTTTGGAGACTAGCATCATTTAAATTTTACTCGTCCTTTGTTATTTCTGCTCATAAAGGGTCGTGCTGCAAGCATTTCTATTCCTGTCTGACATTGTGTTGTCTTTATAAGTAAATAATTAATGATGTACTATAACCATTGACACATCCCTGTGATTCAGATCTGTATTTTTATCAAAGATACTGTGTAAGGTGAACATATCCATCCATATTTTTTTTTTTTTAGTTTCAGAATTTTTCTGAAACATTTTGGTTGCTTATAGTATTCTTTTTACAAAAGAAACTGAGTAACTGCAATTATGATGTGTCTTTTGCTGACAGTGGTATAAATTCGAAATAAAAATTGCCCACATGTATATTAAATATACAAAAGAAATTAAAGTGGCAGTTCCATAGTTGAAGGTTGCAGTATTTCAAAAATATTATGTTAAAATGTATTGCATTTAAATTAAAATGCATATCAGTGGTGGAAACGGAAATGGAGGATGGTAGGGTACAAAGATATTTATGATTTTTAACATTGGGAGTAGTTGGAGGGGTGAGGGAATCAAAGATAATTGAGACTAAATTATAATAGCAAAATTAAAATTTGTGCTTAAAAAGTGGTTTTGTTCCCCTGGATTCACCACTTGATCTACTTGTTTCTTTATTTTATGCTCTAATTACTGTATTTTGTGAGTTACCTATTAGAATTTCTATATTACATCAAGAAAATTACATCGATGTACTACGTACATTCCCTTATTAAGCTTGAAGAATATACCAACATGTATATTTAATAATCATCATCGGTCGTTAATCTGAAAACATAGTTGTTCTAGACATGTGTGGTAGCATACTAATATCATGTATACTTTGTTCAATGTTGACTAGATGGATAATTTAGTATATATTTTGTATTTGCTGTTGTATAAATACACATAGTGATATATAGCAAGTGTATATTGATGGAATTCAAACCTGCTACACTGATTTACATAGTATTTGAAACAGATAGAGTGAATTTAAAATTATCATGAGTTTCCTCACTAGCAGTAGCTGTATATACCTATATGCGTGTTCAAGTTTAAAATGATCTGATAATCTCAGTTTCAGTGCTATGCCTACGGTAGTGTCTTATTTGGTGTAAACCAAATGGTCTGTTCAATGATTTTCACACTGTTAAACAAATTTCGATAGGTGATCATCAAATATTTTTTAACCATGTTAAATTAACTTTTGTTAAAATGAACAAATGAAAAGTTTCATCCCAAAATGCCATTTCTCCATTTTTGAAATTTTGATAGAAACTGCATTTTTTGTGTGCGGAAATGTGATGTTTGTGCATGGTGCTTATCATGTACTGGAACAAAAGCATATTTTCTACTTCGCTCATACATGGCAGATGTCGCATTCTGCAAACAATTACAGTGTGAACTTGGAGAACTGATGCAAGCCTTTGCTTTTGTGGTGATTTTTCTGGTGTTTTTTTTTATTTGGGGCTTATCACATTTTACGATGAAACTTTAAATATTTGCTTGTGATATACCAGGTGATATATTCAGTGATATAGCAGCCAATCTGCATTTGTTGGATATAACAAGGTGATATACATGTAATTCAAAATAAATATTCGATAAATATTTTCCAAGTTATTGTTAAGTTGGAGAACCTCATAAATATTTTATGAGATGAAACTTTTCTAAATTTTGATGTAATATCAAAAATAACACAGATTGTTAAAATTCACAATTTCCAGAAATAAATATTTTACGATTGAAAAAAACACATACGTACCTGTAGCTGGTTTGTAAGGGTTTCTGAAAGGGAATAACTGAAGGAAGTACTGTACTAAGGTAATGTTCAGTACTTACAATTGTTTTAAAATTTAAAGTATTATATAATTAATCAAAACTTTATTCATTATTTTCATGTCACTTTTTTCATATATAATATATTTTGATGTAGATAGAGGAACCAGAAGCATTTAAAGGAGTTATAAAGAGCTTAGTTTATGGATGACTTGGAACTGTCCTAAACCAAGGAATTAACAAAAATTCTAGTGTTACATATATATATATATATATATATACATTGATGTTGTGTAAACTGACTTTGCTGTCCCATAAAACTATCTAGTACTGACTTCCATATTGGCTTAAGGACAAATTAGCTGCCCATGCTTCTGGTGATCCTGAATGTGTAGAATAGTAGATGCATTATATATCATGGGGTAGGTAAATAGTTATTTCCTATAGTAATCATATGTAATTTATATGTATTTTATATTAATTCAGATACATATAACGGGTATTAATTAAACAGACAAAAATGATTGGTCATCCAAAATTGACATTGATGAGTTAAATGTATTCACTCATTTTGATTGGCCAGTTATGATATAAGATGTACTATTATATTTCTTGCAATTCCTAATAGGTCAGGGATATGAGCAAATTTCTTAATAACTGGAGGGACGTTACATTACAAAGGAATTAACACAAAACTTTTTTTTTTTTTTATGATAGATGACATTTTAAAAATTATATATGTCGCCACTTTGAGTTTTATTTTTTGTAATTTTTTTTTTATTATTATTATTTTTTTTGCTCTACAAAGAACATTATTGTAGTTCTAATGTGATAGATGAGAAAATTTAAATTAAATTAGACTAAAATAAAATTCTTCCATTTCAGCCAAAATGCTCATCAGCCAGTCTATAATTTAAAAAAATAAAAAATGTTTACAAAGTAACATTAATTCAAGCTTTACAAAATTATTGATTTTATTGCATGCACATATCTAGCTCTTCCACCTTTCTAAACAATGGTTCCTTAGTATGTAAATGGTTGTGATACATGTTGCATCATACTTTTGTGCTGGATACTGCCTTGGATGGGCTCACCTCACTGTGATGTTCCCAGGATGGTTTTGTGAAACTCTCAGGAAGAGATGTTGCCTGTAGAGCTCCCATAACAGTTGTGAAAACCCACCTGGACATGAGCAATGACATTGGATTGTGTTGCTCTATCTGTAGAAAAGTATCACATTGTGTACATTTAAAAAGACCTGGTGATGCAAAATGAAAATGATTTAATTGGTGTCATCAACATTCATTATTTTACATTGTAGACCATTTATCGCATTAACTATGTGTTATTGTTGAAGTAGAATGACAATATTTGTATTTTCATTTACTTAATGCCATCCTTATTTAAACACTGCACATAATGTTTCTTATCTGTAACTCATCTTTCTAGTTCCAGTTCCACTAATGGCACAGTAGAGGTAATCGTTTTCACATGTTTACAACTAAACAGTTTACTTGTATAAAATTACATTTAGTTTTCTTGTTGTATTTGTTAATGGCTGTGGATAAACTTGCTGTTCACCCTATTGACAACTAACAAAAAAACAATTCTGTCCTCTCATTTACTTGGTAGGTTATATTAACGTGTACATGTTCAGCAATGATATATTTGTTTTAAGAGCAAGTGACAAACATGTTGTTACTAAGATGTTTAAAAAATCAGATTATGTATAGTTGAACATTTATTATAGTCATGATTATATTATTTGATGAATTTTAGTGAACATATTTTGTACCCCTTACTGTCTGAACTAATATTACATAGTACTATAATCAAATTGGCAACTGTCAAAATAAACTTAGCTAATAGTTTCTTCATTTTTAGAATCTTTATGAATTGGTGCAACCCAGTGCAGATTTCGGAAATGGCTCTTTGTGATTGCTGTTTTGATGAATATAACTGATTACAGGAAATGGCTTTAGTTATTACCTGTGCACTAGTGGGGCTATCTTTGCAAGTCACTGGTTCTTTTCCATACTGATACTGCCAGTGTGCCTGTTTCTCATATGTCCTCTACAATCAGAAAGATGTTTTATAAAATAAAACTGGGAAATGTCATTGAAAATAATAATAAAGAACACACGTTATTTTGAAATCTTCTGTTCATCATTGTTAGAGACATAGCATCGTACTACTGTAAAGTATTTTTTCCTGGTTAAACTCCTGGTTTTATCTTAGTGTGGAAACCTTGGCATTGTAGTATAAGAATAGAATAGAACCCTTGGTGCAAGAAAAGTTCATCTTGATAAGATAATGATTTTACAGTGACCCATTCTCTTCAGCATTCAGTCGATGGTCGGGTTTAAGCCAGTAGCTGAACCTGCTGCTTGTTGGTTTTTTAATGTAGGACTTCATGGCATTGTTTACCAGCATATTTGTTAGCCTGTATGGTTTTAAACAGTTTTGTCCAGATCATGTCCACATACATTTGCACATCACCATTCACATGTTCATATGTCATTAACGATCACATCGGTATATGTATAGAATGTGGACATGCAACTAACGCACATAACCTTCACACGATGTCTGATAATTGTGCTCATACTGATCTAGATACAACCTCGAGACACGGAAACCTGGATACGGAACCCCCAAACCTGGAGTTTTCATTAAAACAAACCTGGAGGTTGACCTGTTCATAATTAATAAAGTGCTAAGCAAAATAAAGTGGTCGGTTTTTTTTTTGGTAGAAAGCAAGAAAAGTACAGTACGAGTTTAATAACACAACATTTAATGTTCTTTGTTATGCCTTAAAGCAATTTGTCACATGCAGTTGGCGACAGTTAATGCTTTGTGCTCAGTATTATATGGATTGTTGTATCCAGTCCTCTCACTTTGTTATTTCTGGCCGGATTGGCCAAGAATTACACTGAGGAAGAACAGAAATTGCTTTAACTACAATGGGGTTTTATTGGCGGCTTACCGTGAGAACGTGAGATTTTGCTGAAAACCGTGATACTTGAGGTCTTTATATAGGTTAGTAATAAAGATGGTTTGTATCTGTTGACCAATATTTTGTTATATTTGAATATTGGTACTCCTCGATTTTACTGGGAGGGGCGAGGTGGGGAATGGTTGTTTTTGTGGTAGAAATATGAATGTACATCACCCGAGTCATAGGTTTATTGCTTCAACTTGCAGAACATTCCTTTTATGTTGCTTTTTACATTGCCATGATTATAACAACAGAATTTCCCGGCAAGGTCAGATTTTAGTTCATTTTATCATTTTTGAACTTCAAGTTTTAGCATTTTTATATGACAATTTTTCTTTTGGTCACAGTCCACTTGTATGGTATCCCTTCTGTTAGATAAGTTACTATTACATTGTCTTACCCAGGTCGTCCTTTCAAGTTTTATTATTATTATTATTACTATATCTTAAAGCCTAATTTTATTATCATTTTCTCCTGGCCAAAAATATTAACAGTATGATTTTGCTAAAAGTTAAATGTATATGTATATACCATCGATCATTTGTGCCGTAAGCTTCAATTAATACATTGCGACCCTTGAATTACATCGTTTTATCTTGTACGTAAAGTTCAGTTAGAACCTTGTAATTCTACGCTCGCGACATGTACAACAAGATTTCTGAATGGTTAGATGGGTTCAAATTGCAAGAATATTTATGTGACATGTTTTATAATTGAATCCATGTATGCACAAAACTTAAAACACAAGATTTTAAAAAGATTGGTTTTTGTAGTAATTCATATTTATCAACATTTTTCTATCCATGCGGGGGAGGGAAGTGAGGAATCGAATGTCACTATGCATTTATGTATTTAAATTAATAATGAAAATGTTGATTGTTTTGAATTAATCTGCAAATTAATCAGCATTTTATGAATGTTAATTTAAGGAAAATAGGTAGGGTGTGATAAAGAAAAAGAAAAACAGTATCTGTATAATGATTGTGAACGACCCCAGCTTAAATAGCTTAAAAGAGTATCAGTTTTAATTTTTAAAAATGCATGCGTGTTCGCAAGTGATTATGTGCATGTGTATAGATAATACAGAATTCAAGTTGTGTATAGATAATACAGAATTCAAGTTGTCCTAGTTGCAATGAGGCAAGTTGATTAAAGTGATGATGAACATATTGTTTTACCATTCACGTGGTATATGTTATATTTAATAGACTAAAGTTATGTATTTGTTATATGAATATACAGTTTATTAACCAAGCAATAAAATGAACACTTACCCAGTATGATGTATTAGTTTTGTGTTTGTTGAATCGTTTCTTTCGTAATGTGACATAAGAACTAAAACGATATCTGAAATGCATGTAATGCTATATTTCGATCATGTGGACCAACCCCTTAAATTACCAGTGGCAATCGGCAATGCCGTGGAGCTTTTCATACACCGCGGCACTTTTTTTGTAGCGGACTTTATTATTATTATTTTTTTTTTTTTTTTTTGCATATTTTATTTTTTCCTAAGCAAACTTAAGAGTTGGGAACGTATAGACGCTAAGACGGTCGTTGACATTTTCTTAATTGCAGTGGTTGGTGCATACGGTAAATCTATTTAGCTATACAACAGACTTTTAAAAAAAACATGCTTGTAATATGTCCCATTGGTAGGCCATGCTACTTCTATGCAAATCTGGTATCATAACGGTTTTAACCGATTTATGAGTGCAAACTATCTTGATTTTGTTATACACCACCTACACTATCTTATAGCGATTAAATTTAATCTGAATAGTGAAGTACATCTATGTCGCTATACATTTTGAATCTTTGATCTTATATCCGAGTCCAGATATTCCATAAGGACGAACAACATTACATGACAAACCACAATTTAAAGAATTACATTAAACACCAGCATACAAGGCAATGACCACCATTAACTATCTAGAGGCTGTATTTATGATGGGGGTTCATGATGGGCAGGATATGAATACTATTATGATTTGGATAACGATCGTATACGTCCAGTGGACTTGTCCTCATGTGGAGATATTGTTTTGAGCATCAAGAGTGTCGACTGAATTATTCATAATACGGCGTACATTACGTATGGTTTTGAAACGGTCCCACATTTTCATATCTTCAAAGAGTCTAGCATGTTCCTTATGAGCACAGACTCTGAAGAGTACCCGTAGTTGAACCCGCCCACTTCTTTGTGTCAAAGACTTTTCATCTCCTACAGTTGATACAGGAATTTGAGTACACACTGCCAATCACCATCCAATAAAGCAAACTATTACACGCAGACAGTATTAATGTCGAATTGCAAATTGTTTGTGTAATAAACATTAATGGCTGCTACAGCCAAAGCTGGTGGAGCAAATGAAATGGATGATGATTGTCAGTAGACATGCTAAGAAACACTCAAAACTAAAGGTGCAACCAGTAACATCACCAAAGAAAATCTGTCATCCTTTGGGTCTAAGATTGGATATCAGTTTTCTTCTTTCTTTAGGATTAAAGCTTTCAAAAATAACATACAAACTGTGTTTTGTCACACCTGTGAACGATTTTTAAAATGTATTTTTATAAGAGATTTATGTGGGGGAGGAACAAACACTAGATTGTTCAAAATGTTATATTGCAAATTGACGTGCATGCTTGGGGATAGGTCTGGCTGTCTTATGTGCCCGCTGACAGTATCAACATAAGGTCAATATTCTTTTTTCGTCTTATGGATCCGCCAACGTTCATTCTGGTAGAAATTGAAGAAAAAAAGAGCTAGTTTTACGACACCCCAGCACATTGTTTATTGTCAAACGCACGAAGTTTGCGACTCAAGGTCGTCAAAGGAAATCCGCTTCTCCCACATACGTTGCATAGCAGCCAGCGATCTTTTGTATGTGCTTTCCTTTAAGAAAGTACATACCATGGCTTTAGTTAAACTAGCTGTGGACCACTGAGTGAAACGAAAAAAATCATCAAATAGTGCCGACGATCCATCACACCTCAGTTGAACGCTTACTTACAGCTACTTCCCGTTTTTATTATTATTTATATTATGTTTTCTTCATCAACCGACATTTTTATTTATTTATTTTTCAATAATGTTTGCAGGATAGAGTTATTCTGAAAAAATTAGCCGTTGGGCACATCGTATTTGACAACAGAAAATTTCTCAAGACTACCTGTTGTCAAACATTATATGCCCAAAGCCCTATTTAATTTTTAAAATGTCTGCTCTACTTTCCATGCACACAGCATGCAGCTATATCTGTAAACTGGAGCAGTCCAGTACCGGCGCAGCCGTTTAAATACGAGAGGGGGGGGGAGAGACTGAATAGGAGTGCCATTTGAAGGGCGCCTACGACGTGAAAAAAGGTAACTATTATCACCAAAAAAAAGGCGCCGCAGATAAATCCCCCTTATCTCCATGAGTTGCACCATCCCTACAGTCTATGATTTTGAGCGAATCAAAGTCCGGTGACTTAGAAATGTGGCTTAAGCAATTCGTAAAATGAAAATTAAAAAGGTGTGGCCTATCTTTTAATCTGCTGAACAATTTGGTGGGGTGACTCGCCATTTTACTCCGCAGTTATTTCTCTTAAGACCATATCATCGATAAACATTTTCAAAATTTTAGGTAGAGTTTACCTTGCATCTTTACATTAATTACCTTAAAAGAACGCGAGATTCTTTGGTTGTCCTACATGTACAACCAGGAAGAAGGTGCAAGGATCAGTGCTTCACGTTTGGCTTGAGGCCAGAATTCATGCAAGAGAGTAACTGATCCAGGGGGAGTCTAGGGGTCCGGACCCACCAACTTTTCTGGGGGTTTAATTTACAATTGTTTTGTTTTTTAAATTTTCTTTTTACAATTTACGAGTGAAAGGACGTGAAATTAGACCCCACCCCTTTCAGAAGTCTTGCATCTGTGACTGCAAAAACACTAACTCAGAGAGAGGGAGGGAGGGAGAGAGAAAGAGAGCTATAAAGTCAAATAGCTACTGAACAAGGAAACAATATCTAAGAATAAGTAGCTAAACCGTAATTTTTAAGTAATTATACACTAAGATTTAAAAGTCAAATCGCTGTATGGACGTTTAAAAAATGGTTTAAGTTTAATCAGCAGCTTATTGTAAACCACTTTAAGCATACCAATAGTTAATGGTGTAGGTGTGAAGTTAGCCATGGTTTAAAATAAACATTAAACTGCACACAGTTTTTTTACACTCTTTTGATCATTTTTGTACACTTCAAGATAAAGGACCCAATCGTTTTCTGACTACTGGTTAGTGGATGTGGCGTACACCTTGCGAATCACTCACTGAGTTGGAACCGTCATCTATGTTAAAAATGCCATGCCTCGATTACGATTTGTTCCCAGTTCCCACCAGTCGTGAGTCCGACAGCTTAACCACTATGCTGCCACTACCGGTACACTTGGAGATATGATGAGTATTCATTTTGTTATTGTATATTTCGAGATATGCAGCATAATTTAATAGATGGACGTTGTAGATAAAGAATACTAACTGTCTATAGTCTATGATTAAAACTGTTAAGTAGAATGGCTTCTGGACGTTAGAGCAATTCTGCGTTTGATAGATCTACACCGTACATTAATTTCTCTTTCATCTGTGCTATCAACTTGCTCAAATATAGCGTTGTGTATATAATTAATTAAACTAAAGAAAACACTTTAGCTGTTGTATATTTTACAAATGACAAGAATAATCATTAATTCTGTGTGATGAATCGAATTTTAGTGAGGTCATTTCACCCAACAAAGAAATATCTTTACTGAATGACCTTTGAAAGATCTTGTTATTGACTATTTGAACATCTAGGTTAATATACTCTTTTTTTTTTTAAACAAGTTTTAAATGTTATGAGTTCACAGTGAAACTATGTTTTGTTAAATATGTTTAAGCGAAGATTTACTTGGAATAACATAAAAATAATTTCTACTCCATTTTGGCTTATAGCTTAATTTTAATAGTGAGAACGATATTTTTCATATCTATAACCAAGGACGAAAATTGCTTCCTGGAAGTGAGGAAGTGGGCGGAGCATAACCCTTTCCAAAAAGTGAGGGGGATGTCCCTCCCCCATTCCACACAAGATTGACGCCATTATAGATTCCCTGAAAAACCATTTGTGAACCAATGTTCTGGGTAAGTGGTGTACACCTACCCACTCAGCTTCGCCGAGTACTCACTCTTGTTGGTACCGATAGTGAGATTAAAAATCCTCCACTGAGATGTGATCCCAGTACCTATCAGCCGCAAGTATGATACTGTAACCACTGTACTATTCGAGCCGGTGTTTTCAAAATGGCAATATGCAAACTTTTCACAAAACGGTTCTTTTTGAGTCATGGTGGTAGTCCTTATTAAAAATAAATAAATAATAAAGTTATGAAATATACTGATGACTGAAGCATGGCCGACAATGGCTTCCTGAAAGTGTTGGGACGGAGCCGGTGGGCTTTCTGGAAGGAGGGGGAGAATTCTGGGGGTGTGTGTGAAAATCCATGGTTTTAAAAATGCCTTTTCCTGTTAAATTCTTCAAACTATAATAGACCCCCTGTGTACTTTGGGATATTTGTGCTAAGACCACATGATTAAGTGTTACATTATTATTTAGGCATTTTATTTCAATTTTTCTAAGCAAAAGGTTGGGGGTGGATAATTATATAGGCATTCCCCCTGTCCAAAAATTTGGAGTATCTGACCCTCCCCTTCCACTCGGTATTTACCCCTATGGACAGGGTATTGATGCGTTTTGTTGCTAAAAATGTTGAATTAACTGGTCATAAAAATATCTAAATTTTTTAGCTATAATGACCTTTCACATTTGTTGACCAGTAAATTATAAAGTTGTTTATGACTGTATTATATCAATGTCATCCATAAAGGTTTATTTTGGGCTTCTGTCACCTTTGAACCTACACATTCTTGTATGTTTTATGGTCATTTGTCAGATTGATTTTATATTTGTGATTACACTGAAAAACCGCGTGTTTCATTACAAATAAAAATACTTGATTGGCATCATTGTAGATTACACAGAAATGAACATTACGTGGTTGGGATATCGCATGAACTGACCTGCCGGCTTCAATAGTGCAGTCGTTAAGCTATCGGATTCGTGGGTACTGGGATCAAATCTCAGTCGAGTCATGGAATTTTAATCTCAGAAATGTCTCCAACCCAGATTGAGTGCTCCGCAAGGCTCAATGGTAAGTATATAAAACTTACACCAACAATGGTCCACAACTGGTTTATCAAAGGCCGATATATGTGTTATCCTGTTTGTGAGATAGTGCATATTAAAGATACCTTGCTATTTATCGGTAAGAGTAGCCACATTAGTGTGGCGAGAGCGAGTTTCGTCTCTCCTACTAACACTTACCTCTGTCCTGGACAGACAAGACAGGAAGCTGAGTTGGGTGTTCAGGACTGCGTGCTTGAACGGTAATTGAATATAAGCACGAAAATAAATACAATCACCATTATTTGACCAGCGTTAATTTCTGAATCATCATCATAAGAAACAGAATCTTGATTACATGCCACCACCACATACCTGTCCCTCCACCTCATCACCTATTACATGGATCGATCCTTCTCAGTGGACCCATTTGCAGTTTGGGCTATTTTCCATTCCATCCAGTGTTCCACAACAGGTTCATCAAAGGATGTGGTATGTACTGTCCTATCAGCGGTAAAGAGCATATAAACCAGACCTTGCTGCTTATCAAAAAGAGTAGCCTATGTGGCGGCAACAGGTTTCAGAATGACCATATGTTTAACGTCCAATAGTCGATGATAAGATAAAAATCAATGTGCTCTAAAGGTGTCGTTACATGCCCCTCAATATCAAACTCTGGGAACTTCTCGATAAACTCCGGAAGACGTCACATTTCGTCATCACATCCGGATTATTGATCTAACACGGCAACATTTTTATTGAACGCAGAAGCAGTAGAGGCGTTGTTAAATAGAACAAACGTTACTTTCCTTTAATATTACAAAAGTAACTTAATGCTTTGTTTGTGTGTTTATATTTAATCTAAAATACGTTACTATGTTGTTTATATATTAATATTTATTTGCACATAATTTTACACATAATTTTGAATAACCTCAAACATTATGTACTAAAGTATTACAAGACGGCTGCCACTCATATTAGACATTGCAAGGATTTTGTTTACTACAAAAATCTTTCAATCTAAATGACAATTATTTATTATATTTTAGACTAATTAACAACCTCTGAAACTGCCCGCGACCATATGCAATTCCGTGGAGACAGCCGCGGAGATTTTCATTCTCCGTTTTTTAGTTATATATTTTTTTCTTATTATTAAAAATAAAGTATACTTTATGCTAAAATTGCCGTGGAGAATGCCGTGGACACTATTTCTACACAGCATTTATTTTGCCATGGACATTTTCTTAATTGCAGGGGTTGATATAACTATATTCCTGTATGTATGTGTATACATGTATGTATCGATTTGTGTAAACATGTATCTGTACATGTTTTTATATGTATCTGTAAGTATTTATATTATTTATGTGTTAAACGTATTTGTAAAACAGAGATTTAAAGCTCCCTAACCTTGACTTTGCTTTTGTTTCTGGGGACCAAAAGAAAAACAGATATTAGACATTGCAACTAACAATAAGCTTCCAATGAGTGCGTAGAAGTTCATTAACACTAACAGGAATAGCGCGACCAAATCCTTCTTGTTCATCAGCTAAATTACGTTTGCGCATTACATATTAGGGTTGTTACTCTATGAAGGACACGTGGAAGGACACAGGGATTTAGAATGGGTGGGGGCGAAAGTAAAATGAACGCTAAGATCTCAGATTAATGGAAAGCCAAAAATAAGAGGTTTCTGGATGAAGTTTTGAAAACAATATAATGCTCATTGTGATTTATTTTGTTCGAGAATAACTTTCGATGAGTGCAATTTCATTAACAAGTACACCCCCAAATCATCTCTCTCAGCTTCATTATCTGCTATGTACAGATAAAAAAAAGAGTAAAGTTTGTTTTATTTAACGACGCCTCAATTGCAGACTCATTTTTATTTTGTCATCGGTTATTGGACCTCAAATATATGGCCATTCTGACATAATTCTTTTAGAGGAAATCCGCTGCCGTTATATACTTATTATATAGGCTACTCTTTCCGATAAGCAGCAAGAGGTCTTTTATATGCACTTTCCACCAGACAGGACAGTACATACCACGGCCTTTGATGAACTAGTTGTGGATCACTAGCTGGAACGAAAATGGATCCACTGAAGGGTATCGATCCGACGACCGATTGCTTCACAGACGGACACGCTACAGCTTGTGCTACATCCAGCTCCTGTACAGATGAATGTTAGTACATTTATACGCGTTCATGTTATAATGTTTTAACTGATATTATAATAAGATACTTAATTTATATAGCTGAATTTAATGAATTAGTAATTGATTTTGATGCAGAGATTATATCTTGAATACTGTCACTGGTAGTTAGTTGTCCTTCTGTTTGTCATAGCCTAAAATTAAAGGGAAAAGTTGAACAAGGTGGCATTCCTCCAAAAATATTTATGTTGAAAACAATTGCATTTGAAATAAAATAGCCTTGGTTACTTGTATAGAACAAATTATTATCAATCCAAGCAATATGCTGCAAGACAAATAGTAATTCCATAGAAAGCTGTTTAAGAGTAAGTCAGTAAAAATTGATGGCTCTTCTTTTAATAATATTTGTTCAGTTATAAAGTATATTATCCATTAGATTCAAATAAGTTACTATCAATTAAAGTAATCTGCTAGTTTACATATGATCTTGGATGGAGTGGGGTGGAGGATCGTACCCCCCCCCCCACCCCAATTGTTTTTGAAAAATCACAGGTTTTTGAAATGCCTTTTCCGACAAAACTTCAAACTATAATAGACTCCGTGTACTTCGGTATATTGGCGCTAAGACCACATGGCTAAGTGTTACATTGATATCATAAAAACAAATACTGAAAAAGATTATAATTTTATTTCAATGTTTCGAAGCAAAAAGATGGTGTATAATTATAAAGGCATCCCCCCTTTTAAAAACTGGAGTATGTCTCCCCGCTTTCTTTTTTACACTCTTTCGAGTGAAAGGACGTGAAAATTAACCATTTTTCTCCCATTTCTATTCACTCGTCACTTTTGGCCCCCTCCCTTTTCAGAAATCCACATTTGGAACCCCTTTCAGAAATCCTGCATCGGCGCCTGCCACCCCACCACCAACCCTTAAAATCTTGACTACGTCAGTGGTGCGACGAAGTTACAAATAAAACACACATTCATTGACAATTATAGCTTATACGAACAGATATTTCAAACTAATATTACCAAGTTTTACAAGCACTTCAGTATATTAATATATATTTCTGTCTGTGTTAAAAGTGGAAAATAGATTTGTTTATATGTTTAGTGGATGTAAAAACACAACGTTCTCATCGTTATTATCAACAAGGTTATTTTCTCAAATGAACAGTGCTGGCTGGTCACGCTATTAACCAGCATACTGAAAATGCTGACTCTGGTTAAGATTTTACAATGATTGAGAGTTTCTCCTGATATTATTAGCGGAAATCTGACTCCCAGACTACTCACTGTGTGAGAAATGTCCACTTGTAAAGGTCAGGTTAAAACTGCATTGGATGTAGATGTCCTTAGCGATCGTAGACTCTCGACAATCATGTTCTAATTCGTTTTTAAAAGACGCTGACCAATGGTTAATAATGGCTGTCATCGGTTTTAGATCAACATTGTAATGTATTTTCTACTTTTATGAAAACTGCCACCAATTTGAGACATTATAACGTGTTTTGTACTTCCTCTAATTTTATTAGAACTGTCACTGTTTTTAGACATGTCCAAATTTTATTAGAACTATCAATGGTTTTAGACATTGTAGCGTATTTTGTACTTCCTCTAATGTTATTAGAACAGTCACTGGTTTTTAGACATTGTAACGTATTTTGTACTTCCTCTAATTTTATTAGAACAGTCACTGATTTTTAGACATCTATTTTTACTTCCACTAATGTTATTAGAACTGTCAGTGGTTTTAGAAATTGTAACGTATTTTATACTTCCCCTAATGTTATTAGAACTGTCAGTGATTTTAGAAATTGTAACGTATTTTATACTTCCCCTAATGTTATTAGAAATGTCACTGGTTTTAGACATAAAGTAGTTTGTACTTCTAATTTTATTATAACTGTCGTTGGTTTTAGACATTGTAACGTATTTTTCGGACCCTTCTTTTATGAGGCCTGCAACTTGTAACGTATTTTCTTATGACACTAGTTTTATATTTTATACGAGTAACTTTTGTTAAATAATGTAACGCATTTTCTACTTAACCAATTATTTTGGAATTTCATAGCTTTTAGATATTGTAACGTATTTTCTATTGACAATTATTTTATGAGGAATGCAACTTGTTTTAGATATTGTAACGTACTTTTACTCACTCTAATTTTATTAGATCTGTCACCAGTTTTAGACGTAACGTATATTGAAGTTGTAACGTATTTTCTGAGGATTTCCACCGATGTTGCAGAGTTATAACGTATTTTTAGGACAGCCACCGATATTGCAGTGTTGTAACGTAGTTTCGGTTAACAATCTTTTTAGCGCCATTAAAACATTACTTACAATGTTTTGTTTAGAAAATATGTTCATACATTAAAATATGTTTCTTGTTCTTCTTGAGTTTGTAATACATGCAGGAGTGGGATGTAGCTTAGGAATAGAGCATCCCCTCAGAGATGATGTGTCGATCGATCCCCTTTGGTTGGTTGGTTGGTTGGCTGTGTTTATGTTCCAATTAAGATTGAAGCACGCTGTCCCGGGCACATATTTTAGCTTCTATGCTGTCTGTGTAGTACTATCAATATTGGTACCGACTCCAAACCAGAGTGAGTGCTCCACAAGGCTCAGTGGGTAGGTGTTCTCCACAAGGCTCAGTGGTTAGGTGTTCTCCACTTGCGTGGACCAGTGGTCTACAATTGGTTTATCAAAGACCGTTGTTTGCTGTCTTTTCCTTTCTGTTCATGTTAAGAACAGAACGGGATCTTTTTTATATGTACTATAAAACAAGCACACAAACACACACACACACACACACACACACGGACACCCACACACACATATATACACACACACACGCACATTGATACACACACATCCACACACACACGCACGCACACATACACTCACACACACCTACACACACACGCACACACACATACACACACACACGCACATACACACACACACACACGCACACATACAAACACAAATACACACATACATACGCACGCACATGCACGCACACACAAACAAATTTCAGGGTAAAGTCCTTCCAATCTTTACTAGACATGTTAGAAAACTCAAGCTGTAAAAATATGTTTTTAAAAGTGTTTTCACAAAACTAGCTAAGTTCGAGTAACATCGGGGATAAAACCTAGAAAACTGTATTAAACTGTTATATAATGGTTGTTATAAACCGACAGGTTACACTACTTCAAACATGAACATGTATATGGTTATCTCATTTATCCAAATTGTGGACTTAGCTACTTTTGTGAAAGCATTTTTCAACTGAAAATTCTTTGAAATGATCTGGTGCTATCTCATTAGATCGTCCACCTGAGATTCTTTGGTCGTAGGATCAAACCGCATCGGTGGACTCATTCTCTGATGGTTTCTCACGTTCATATTAGTGTCCCCACCAATCCGGTACTTCAAAGGCCGTGGTATGTGCTGTCATGTCTGTGGGAATGTTGATAATAAAAGATTCGATCCAGCTAATGAAAAAAATGTAGCAGGTTTCCTATGATGATTACGTTTAAAAATTACAAAATGTTTGAAATCCCAGGGGCGGTTCCAGCAATTGTGAATGGGGGTGGGCGCAACTGCTGTGACGCTAAATATATAGGGCATGTGAAGTAATGTCGCTTAGGGTTTTAGAAGAAAAATGGAACCGCGCCTGCATCCAATAGTCCTGGTCATGCCAAGCTCAAGAGTAAACTTTTATTTTGTTTTATTTTGTCATGAACAAAATGTATTGTAATATTTGTTATGAACAAAAATTATTATGATACCTTTCTGAATGTGTTGCTCT